>JACEEZ010017203.1:0-23778 GCA_016584305.1 Chionoecetes opilio
GCTTTTTTCAGGCTGCGGCACCCCAAAGTCCCCCGGCCACAGTGCCCGAGTACCAGCGGAGCAGAGAGGAGGGAGTCGAGCAGCATCATGCCGAACACGTGACCCAGCGTGAAGGGGTCGTCGGAGACACCCCGGAGAAGACAGTAGCGCCACTGCACCCCGAGCTCGTGCCCTCAAACATGGAGATGAGCTGACACCCGAGGCTCATGGCAGGGTTGCACAGGAGACACAGGGCCAGCTTGTTGCCCTGCGTGAGGGAAGCGTAGCGAGGCCGCAGCACGGTGTAGGGCACGTAGGAGAGGAACCACACCAGCCCCGTGATGGCGGCCGCACTGTTGGCTGTGTGAGGGAGAAACATAAGAACATAAGAAAATAAGGAAGCTACAAGAGGCCGTGAGACCTACACAAGGTAGTTCCTGTTACTTAATACTACCTACATTCACCTTTCATCCCCATCCATGAATTTATCTAGCCTCCTTTTAAAGCTCTCTATTGACTCCGCACTAGCTACCTGACGACTGAGTTCATTCCAATCGTTTACCACCCTATTTGTGAACCAGTTTTTCACTATTTCTTTTTTAAATATACACTTTTCCAGTTTGAATTGCAACAAACGCCTGTTGGTGGCAGGCTGCCTGGCTATAAGTATATAATGGAGAGCCATCCAGGTGGTAATACATGGAAGACAATACTTCGCTATTATGGTGGATGAAATTTGCAAACATGGATCAGTGAAATATTCTCAATTCTCTTCGTAATCTACATATGTACTGCTGAAGAAGTGAAATAAGATGGACTGCTGAAGAAGTGAAATAAGATGGACTGCTGAAGAAGTGAAATAAGATGGACTGCTGAAGAAGTGAAATAAGATGGACTGCTGAAGAAGTGAAATAAGATGTACTGCTGAAGAAGTGAAATAAGATGTACTGCTGAAGAAGTGAAATAAGATGGACTGCTGAAGAAGTGAAATAAGATGTACTGCTGAAGAAGTGAAATAAGATGGACTGCTGAAGAAGTGAAATAAGATGTACTGCTGAAGAAGGGAAATATGATGGACTGCTGAAGAAGTGAAATAAGATGGACTGCTGAAGAAGTGAAATAAGATGTACTGCTGAAGAAGTGAAATAAGATGTACTGCTGAAGAAGTGAAATAAGATGGACTGCTGAAGAAGTGAAATAAGATGTACTGCTGAAGAAGTGAAATAAGATGGACTGCTGAAGAAGTGAAATAAGATGGACTGCTGAAGAAGGAAATAAGAGGGACTGCTGAAGAAGTGAAATAAGATGGACGCTGAAGAAGTGAAATAAGATGGACTGCTGAAGAAGGGAAATATGATGGACTGCTGAAGAAGTGAAATAAGATGGACTGCTGAAGAAGTGAAATAAGATGGACTGCTGAAGAAGTGAAATAAGATGTACTGCTGAAGAAGTGAAATAAGATGTACTGCTGAAGAAGTGAAAATAAGATTGTACTGCTGAAGAAGTGAAATTAAGATGGACTGCTGAAGAAGTGAAAAAAATGGACTGCTCAAGAAGTGAAATAAGATGGACTGCTGAAGAAGTGAAATAAGATGGACTGCTGAAGAAGTGAAATAGATGTACTGTCAAGAAGTGAAATAAGATGGACTGCTGAAGAAGTGAAATAAGATGGACTGCTGAAGAAGTGAAATAAGATGGACTGCTCAAGAAGTGAAATATGATGGACTGCTCAAGAAGTGAAATAAGATGGACTGCTGAAGAAGTGAAATAAGATGGACTGCTCAAGAAGTGAAATATGATGGACTGCTGAAGAAGTGAAATAAGATGTACTGCTCAAGAAGTGAAATAAGATGTACTGCTCAAGAAGTGAAATAAGATGGACTGCTGAAGAAGTGAAATAAGATGGACTGCTGAAGTGAAATAAGATGGACTGCTGAAAAAGTGAAATAAGATGGACTGCTGAAGAAGTGAAATAAGATGGACTGCTGAAGTGAAATAAGATGGACTGCTGAAGAAGTGAAATAAGATGGACTGCTGAAGAAGTGAAATAAGATGGACTGCTGAAGAAGTGAAATAAGATGGACTGCTGAAGAAGTGAAATAAGATGGACTGCTGAAGAAGTGAAAAAAAGATGGACTGCTGAAGAAGTGAAATAAGATGGACTGCTGAAGAAGTGAAATAAGATGGACTGCTGAAGAAGTGAAATAAGATGGACTGCTGAAGAAGTGAAATAAGATGGACTGCTGAAGAAGTGAAATAAGATGGACTGCTGAAGAAGTGAAATAAGATGTACTGCTGAAGAAGTGAAATAAGATGGACTGCTGAAGAAGTGAAATAAGATGTACTGCTGAAGAAGTGAAATAAGATGGACTGCTGAAGAAGTGAAATAAGATGTACTGCTGAAGAAGTGAAATAAGATGGACTGCTCAAGAAGTGAAATAAGATGGACTGCTCAAGAAGTGAAATAAGATGGACTGCTGAAGAAGTGAAATAAGATGGACTGCTCAAGAAGTGAAATATGATGGACTGCTGAAGAAGTGAAATAAGATGTACTGCTGAAGAAGTGAAATAAGATGTACTGCTCAAGAAGTGAAATAAGATGGACTGCTCAAGAAGTGAAATAAGATGGACTGCTCAAGAAGTGAAATAAGATGGACTGCTGAAGAAGTGAAATAAGATGGACTGCTCAAGAAGTGAAATAAGATGGACTGCTCAAGAAGTGAAATAAGATGGACTGCTGAAGAAGTGAAATAAGATGGACTGCTCAAGAAGTGAAATATGATGGACTGCTGAAGAAGTGAAATAAGATGTACTGCTGAAGAAGTGAAATAAGATGGACTGCTGAAGAAGTGAAATATGATGGACTGCTGAAGAAGTGAAATAAGATGTACTGCTGAAGAAGTGAAATAAGATGGACTGCTGAAGAAGTGAAATATGATGGACTGCTGAAGAAGTGAAATAAGATGTACTGCTGAAGAAGTGAAATAAGATGGACTGCTGAAGAAGTGAAATATGATGGACTGCTGAAGAAGTTAAATAAGATGTACTGCTGAAGAAGTGAAATAAGATGGACTGCTGAAGAAGTGAAATATGATGGACTGCTGAAGAAGTTAAATAAGATGTACTGCTGAAGAAGTGAAATAAGATGGACTGCTGAAGAAGTGAAATAAGATGTACTGCTCAAGAAGTGAAATAAGATGTACTGCTGAAGAAGTGAAATAAGATGGACTGCTGAAGAAGTGAAATATGATGGACTGCTGAAGAAGTGAAATAAGATGGACTGCTCAAGAAGTGAAATAAGATGGACTGCTGAAGAAGTGAAATAAGATGTACTGCTGAAGAAGTGAAATAAGATGGACTGCTGAAGAAGTGAAATAAGATGGACTGCTGAAGAAGTGAAATATGATGGACTGCTGAAGAAGTGAAATAAGATGGACTGCTGAAGAAGTGAAATAAGATGGACTGCTGAAGAAGTGAAATAAGATGTACTGCTCAAGAAGTGAAATAAGATGGACTGCTGAAGAAGTGAAATAAGATGGACTGCTGAAGAAGTGAAATAAGATGGACTGCTCAAGAAGTGAAATAAGATGGACTGCTGAAGAAGTGAAATATGATGGACTGCTGAAGAAGTGAAATATGATGGACTGCTGAAGAAGTGAAATATGATGGACTGCTGAAGAAGTGAAATATGATGGACTGCTGAAGAAGTGAAATATGATGGACTGCTGAAGAAGTGAAATAAGATGGACTGCTGAAGAAGTGAAATAAGATGGACTGCTGAAGAAGTGAAATAAGATGGACTGCTGAAGAAGTTAAATATGATGGACTGCTGAAGAAGTGAAATAAGATGGACTGCTGAAGAAGTGAAATAAGATGTACTGCTGAAGAAGTGAAATAAGATGGACTGCTGAAGAAGTGAAATAAGATGTACTGCTGAAGAAGTGAAATAAGATGGACTGCTGAAGAAGTGAAATAAGATGGACTGCTGAAGAAGTGAAATAAGATGGACTGCTGAAGAAGTGAAATAAGATGGACTGCTGAAGAAGTGAAATAAGATGGACTGCTGAAGAAGTGAAATAAGATGGACTGCTGAAGAAGTGAAATAAGATGGACTGCTGAAGAAGTGAAATAAGATGTACTGCACAAGAAGTGAAATAAGATGTACTGCTCAAGAAGTGAAATAAGATGGACTGCTGAAGAAGTGAAATAAGATGGACTGCTGAAGAAGTGAAATAAGATGGACTGCTGAAGAAGTGAAATAAGATGGACTGCTGAAGAAGTGAAATAAGATGGACTGCTGAAGAAGTGAAATAAGATGGACTGCTGAAGAAGTGAAATAAGATGGACTGCTGAAGAAGTGAAATAAGATGGACTGCTGAAGAAGTGAAATAAGATGGACTGCTGAAGAAGTGAAATAAGATGGACTGCTGAAGAAGTGAAATAAGATGTACTGCTGAAGAAGTGAAATAAGATGGACTGCTGAAGAAGTGAAATAAGATGTACTGCACAAGAAGTGAAATAAGATGTACTGCTCAAAAAGTGAAATAAGATGGACTGCTGAAGAAGTGAAATAAGACGGACTGCTGAAGAAGTGAAATAAGATGGACTGCTGAAGAAGTGAAATAAGATGGACTGCTGAAGAAGTGAAATAAGATGGACTGCTGAAGAAGTGAAATAAGATGGACTGCTGAAGAAGTGAAATAAGATGGACTGCTGAAGAAGTGAAATAAGATGGACTGCTGAAGAAGTGAAATAAGATGGACTGCTGAAGTGAAATAAGATGTACTGCACAAGAAGTGAAAAGATAGACTGCTGAAGAAGTGAAATAAGATGGACTGCTGAAGAAGTGAAATAAGATGGACTGCTGAAGAAGTGAAATAAGATGGACTGCTCAAGAAGTGAAATAAGATGGACTGCTGAAGAAGTGAAATAAGATGGACTGCTCAAGAAGTGAAATAAGATGGACTGCTGAAGAAGTGAAATAAGATGGACTGCTCAAGAAGTGAAATATGACACACACAAAAATAGAAATCCTGTTTCTCATTATAAAAACTGTAAAAGAACAAATTCTTCAGTAACCGTGCCTTTAACCGACAATACTGAGACCAAGGAAAGAAATACCCCCACCCCTAGCCCCTGACCGGGGTTTAAAGGGGCACCTTTCTTTCATTTTCCATATAAGAACATAAAAACATAATGAAGCTACAAGAGGCCGTAGACCTACACGAGGTATTTCCCTGTACTTAACACTCCTACACCCCCTTTTTCATCCCCCCATTTGTTTTATAGCGGTGTTAGCACTTTCCTATGTTTTGCGCCCGGCGGGGGGAAAAAGGGGAGCCCGCCATTCACAGAGTCTCATGATGTCATACTGGTGATCAGTGAAAATTGACACGTGGAGTACATGGGGGAGAGGCAGTCATCCCCAGCGCGCGGTGAGGCAGAGTGTCCAGGATTATAAACTTTGGTAGCAGAGCGTAGTTAAAAAAAACTGCACTAATGGGGTTTTCACTGAATGGCCTCAAAATTGGGGCCCTGATGAAAAATAGAGATGGGGAAGGGGGAGTAGGTGTGGGTGTAGACTGCCCACAATTGAAAGAAGAAGCGTGCATGGCAATACATTGTCACTTCCGGCGGGCCAGAAGTGCATCGTCAAATTTGATAAGCCCCAAGTTGGGGCAGAGGAGGGGTGGAAGTGTTTTGAAGGAGGATGATGTTTTTTGGCGATGAAGAAGAAGGAAAAATTTGCAGCTTTTGGGTTTTGGTAACCCCTACGGAAAAAAGAGAAAGCAGAGATTAAGGATTTTGTGTCAGAGTTTGAACATACGTACCATGGTGTTAAAAACGGGGATTGAAGCTTGATGATTCGGTTGGCTTCATTTATTGGCTTCTTTTTGTTAAGGAAAGAGAAAACAATTAGTATGTAGCAACCAGGGGGTTAAATACGAAATATAAAGGGCGACGCCAACGAATATTTTCGAGGGGTGCGAAGGGCCCGAGCGACATACAGAAAAATCAGAACCTTTATTTGTGGGAAAGGGGCATTTTAGTGAAAGTGAGGAACCCCTGTATGTGGGGGAAACCAGTCAGTAACTGGTTGGCGGGGACCCAAGGCTATCCCCGGGGCGTGGAATAGTGGACGTAAAAGACAGGATGGGAGGAAAAAAAACCCTATGGGGGCATATGGTACAAATCCAAATGTGCTTTTTGTAAATGAATATCACTGGGCATGTTTCCCTGACGCTACAAAAAAAAAGGAGGCCATGGTGGGTAGTTAGGAACCAGTAAAACTTATTGGGGAGTGAAGATAAAGTAGCAGGAAAAATTTTTTGAAACTAGTGAGTGAATAAAAGGGGTGTCCCGCCCTTGATCGGTTGACAAACCGTGGTGGTTCAGTGGCTCAAAGGTAGTAAGGGGTTGACTAAATAGAGGTGGCTTGTAAAAGAGGAATTTTAATTTCCCAGCTTCACTTTGGCAATGGTATTTCTGTGATTTCCCTTCAAAAAAAGTTACTTTTCCCTGTTGTTAGGGAATATGCGTGCAATGTGACCTTGATGTGGTGAACTGTAATTTCCGTTGTTGCTGAGTAGATGTCTATGAAAAGAGCCAAATGAAAAATCAAACTTGAGAAAAATCAAATAAAAGTGGGGGAAAAAGGGACGTCGTCAATCTACGTAATCATGTCAGGACACTTCTGGTGCCGTTATGGGCATGACTAAATGGAAGTTGTATAGCTGGGGCACTCTGGCACTTACAAGGACGGGGAATCGAGAAGGGGGCCTTGAAACTTATTCATTTTGGGACACCCTACAGCAGAAAAAATTGAAGAAGCTTGGAAGATGCGACATAAGGGACTCGAACCTGGAACGAGGATGAACAGTGAAAGGACTGTGACGTGTGCAAACGGTATAAAAAAACCGAGCCCGAGCCAGTGGGTGAGGCCCCTTTGGGCGGGTTTAAACGAGGTGTTTGCCATGGACCAAGTCGTGGGGCAAAAAGTATTTTTTGGTATAGTGGCCCTGTATAAAAGATATTGTAATTGTGGTTTTTCCAGCAAGAATCAGGCACTTTTATTCGGGAATATTTCTGGTGGGTTGTGTATTGGTGCCCCGGAAAAAATCTTATCAGAAAAGGCTGTGATTTAAAAATCGATATGGGCTCTGGGTGAGGCATTCAATTTAAGTTTTAAAAAGAGGCGCTAAAAGCCCTTGGAGTAAGGTGTTTGTGAGGGCTCAAGCTGGTGGGAGGAATGGTAAGAAAATTTTTGGCGGATTGCCCGGGGCTTTGATTTAGATGTTGCTCTGGCTTGGGCTGTGGTCCCAGGAATGCACTGCAAAATTTTGGGGGTTTACTCCCCCAAACCCCTGGTTTTTGACCAGAACCCTGGGATTCCTGGAGCCTTTTTGAAATCTACGGCACTAGACGGGGGCCACACCTGCAGATAATGAAGGTAACCTAAATGACTTACGCGGCACGGAGAGCATTTACCGTAGCGGAATCTAAAAAGGCTGACAGAGCACTTCGTCAAATGTGAAGACAGCGCCCCCGGAGACCTCCCTAGGGAAATGATTTTTTAAAAAAACGTCTAGACAGTAAAAGTGGCGCGGCCCTGGTCCATAATTGGGAAAGACGGAAAAAAATTTTTAGTGAAGCACGGGGGAATGTGTGTTAGGGTGCACCGTGTCGCATTGCCACGGCACGACCAGTGGATCCGCTGCAGTGTCAAATGAGGAAGATTTTCTCAGCCAATACCAGTGCTCTGCGAGTCCTAGTGGCGTGGGATGTGGAAATTTGGATTGGGGGATTCAGACAGGGGCTTCGGATGATGACGACCATCCTCGGGAAATTGTTGAGTTGGGGTGAGGGGGCGCAGGTGGCTGGGATGCCAAAAGGGTGACTTCGGCGAGGGACAGGGTGCGAGTGCCTCGGGTTTTTGGAAATGCCTGTAGTGAGAGTTAAAGCGGTAAAGGATCAAGGGCGGAGAAACGAGTTGAGTGGATATCTGGTAAAATTGTTAGTCGGGGCGGGAAGGCGCTGGTCGTACCCAACTGCTACAACTTTAAAGAGTGACAAAGATGGAAAATTTAAATTGGTGGATCTGGACAGAGATTTTCGTCAGGGGAAAACAGGGACGGGCGACAGAAATGGGGGTTTTTAATACAGATGAGGGGGGTGTGTAAGGAAAAAAAGAGTTTGAGAATTGGAGGCCCAAAGGGGGGTATGAAGAGGGGGAGAATGTGGGTAAACAAGCTATATCTGTACGTTGGGTGGTCCAGAAAAGCTGAAGGGGGGGAAAGACTATTGTAAAGGGAGTTGGAAACCAGGGGTTTTGAGGAGGACCCAATGGGGCGCGAAAAACCTCCCACACGTTCAAAGGGGCGTCCGTTTGGAAATGGTACGGCCCAGTAATGGGTGGGTGTGACACAAGGGGCATAAAAGCTGGTACCTCCAGGGAACAAAAAGAGGGAAGGTCCTGATACCTCCTCTGATTCGAAAATGGTTTTTGTGGCGTCTGGGGAAAGATTGTATGGTTTGTGCGCCGGGGGGCAAGAAAATGGTACATGAGGGTGAAGGAACAGTGAAGTCTCTTCCCAAGTTTTCGTCCCTGGACCCTGCATTTTTTTCTGGACCAACATGGTGAACAGGGGTATCATTGCGAATTGTGGAGATTTGTGGGCTGGTAGTGAACTTTGAGCAGCCGTCATAAAACATTGCGTAGGGCCCTTCCAAGTGGGTCTTTCGATTCAGGTGTTTTTGGGTTGTGGGGTCAACGTATCCAAGAGGACGGCGGTATCCCAAACCATTTTCAGTAGGAGCATCTTTGAACCCGGTTGCCCTTAGCAAGCGTCGGGCCCGGGGAAAACGAGTGATTTGTCAAACGAAGAAAACAGAATATCGGGGTTTTTCGGGCAACTAAATTGGGTGGCTACTCACACTCGCCCCGGATAAGCGTCATGTGTGCGGCTGAGTGTTTCAATTCCAAAGGCTACGGTGTCTGAATTGAGACAAACAAGGTGATTGAGGTGTGAAAAGGAAATGTTGGGTTTTTATCCCGGGATTTAAACCTTGGATGAGTGCCCCATTGAGTGTACGCTGACGCATCCTTTGCCAACCTGAGGGACATGGATCTCAAGGGGGGTTTATTATCTTTCTGTGCGACATAAAATGTACGGGGGCCCCATTTACTGGCAGCAAGGAAGGTTCGCGGGTGGGCAAAACAACTCTTGTGCTGAACCCTGGACTTCGGATGGGCTTACTGCGGTGCTTACTGCGGGTATGGGCCAGTATTCTGGCAGGAGATTCCGGATGTGGGGGGATCCCTATCAATTTTTTGTGGACAACCCTAGCGTAGTGGAAGCCCTATACCCTATAAATTTTGGACAAAAAGCGTCCCCGAGGATTTTATTCAGTGCTTGAGTTGTTGGATCAAGGGGGAAATTTAAGGAGGTAAGGGGTGGAGACATCGAACAATGGCAGACTGCCTTACCCGAAGGGCGAGGACATGCGGCTGCGGGAGGCAATTTTTCGGGTTTGGTGTTGACTGCATCAGCAACATGTGGGATTTTAAATATTTTGGGGTTTTTTGGAACCAAATCAATTTTACTATGTATTCTAAAAAGGGGCATGCAAAGAAAAGGAAAAAAAATATAGCGAATGTGTTAATTACGAGTGTGTTACACGTTCCTATGTTTATGCGCGCCCCGCCGCGGCGGGAAACCCAAAGGGGGGCGCATATAATCAAGTCTCTGAGTCATCACTGGTGGATCACGTGACAATTTTACCACGGGGTCACAAGGGGAAAAGGTAGTCGTCCCCCCGCGCGCGGTGGTGCAGTAGTGTCAGGATAATTAAAATAGCTAATTTGGTTTTTAGCTAAAAGACTTTCAATTAATATTTAAAAAAACCCTTTATATATTGCGGGAAAAAGATTAGCCAAACACCTCGTAAAAAAATTGGGGAAACTGTGATATTCAAAGATGTTCTTCAACAAAATTTTTTGGAATTATGATTGATGAAAAAATTATTAGGAAGGAGCATGTGAAATATATTTTTTGAAAATTACGAGGTCGTTAGGAATTAATAAAAATTAAAAAAAATCTGTTAAAAGAAACTTAAACATATTGTATTTTTCGTTTGTAATCCTATTACAATATGTAATTTTTTTGGGGGGCAGGTTTTAAAAATAATTACAGCCGTTTTTACGCAAAAAAAAGGGTCATTGGATGATTTCGGGGGGGGGCGTTGGCATCACACAGACAACTTATTCGTTGAACATGGTGTATTTAAAATTAGGATATTTAAGTAGAATTGTTAAAGTTTTTATATCTTTAGCAAGAAATCCCAAAATCATTGATTTTGTTTGAGTATCAATGTTCGAATTTAATTTAAGGAAAAAAAAAACATGTTAACCCCACACCACGATCAAAGCCAAAGGGATTGAAAATGCGCAGGTGTTCCAATGAATAAAAATGCCGAGTACTCATGATACAAAACAAATGTTTTTTTAAGATAAAAGCAAAAAAAAAATCTTTAAACAGATGTAATAAATTTGGGTTTTTTGATAGCATGAGTAAAATCTTTGTAAGATAATTGAGTTTAAAAAAGGGAAGAGCTTGCGCAGCCTAGTAATATGTTATACTGTTTAGATGTGATATAAAAAAATAAAAAAATATAAAATTTACACAACAACAACAAAAAAAAAAACAACAGGATAAGATTTAGTATGGTGTTATGTATTTGTGTTGATGTATAAATATAATGTGTTGTATGTAGTTATGTGAAAAGTGTTTGTGTGTATTTGTATGCAAGGTGTTGGTATGTATGTATAGGGGTATGTATTGGGATTTGTATGTGTCGTGCGCGAGTGTATATGTGTTTGTATAATATTTTTCTGGTTGTGGATGGGTTGGGGTTTTTGATATGTGAATATGGTAGACAAAACTTTTAACTCTATGAAAAAAACCCGATTGATTTACGTATGAAAAGGTACCATTATTATGAGATTTGTGCCCCAGTAATATTTAAAATTTGTAGATTTTTTTGGGGGCTCTTTAAAAAGTTTAATTAAAAGAGCTCTGCCTTGATATTTTGATATTTTTTTTTTTTTTTCGGGGTTTAAAAATGGGCAAATAAACAATTTTGACTTTGCTTTTTTACTGGAGAAGAGAGAGAGAGAGAGGAGGGGAAGAGAGAAAGGGGGAGAGAGAGAGAGAGAGAGAGAGAGAGAGAGAAGAGGGGAGAGAGAGGAGAGAGAGAGGAGAGAAAAGAAAGAGGGAGAGAGAGAGGGGAAAAAGAGAGAGGGGGAGAGAAGAGAGGGGGGAGAGAGAGAGAAGAGGAGAGAGAGAAGAGAAGAGGAGAGAGAGAGAAGAGAGAGAGAGAGAGAGAGGAGAGAGAGGAGAAAAGAGAGGAGAGAGAGAGAGAGAGGAGAGAGAAAAGAGAGAGAGAGGAGAGAGAGAGAGAACTAAAAGGGCGGGAAAGGTCTAGAATTGTACCATTTCCCCTTCAGGGGACCCCCTTTACAACACTAACCCCTTTTGTTCCCTTTACAAACCTTCCCCTTTAAAAACAAAACATAAGGAAATAAGGAAGCTAAAGAGGTGTGAGACTTTTCACGTGGGGTTTCCCGTACTTAACATACGACTACATCACCTTTTATCCCACCATCCCTTTCCGCCTCCTTTAAACCCCTAGCTCTCCCAAACCTGTCTACGGTTATTTTCAACATTACACCCCATTTTTAAACCGTTTTTTCCATTTTCCTTTTTAAAAAATACTTTCCTTCCCTCCAGCCTCCCCAAGAGCCCCCCACCCGAACCCCCAGCCAGGATCCCAGGGGGGCCAATACACGCCTCCACCCGGCCCCGATGGCTGGTTTTCCCTCCATGTAGTGAAGCCCAGTTGTCTGGGGGTTCACTTCCAACCCAAAAAAAAGTGAAACCCCCCACTTCGGGAAGGGGGGGGAGGGGGGGAGGAGAGAGAGAGAGAGGGAGAGAGAGAGAGAAAGGGGGGGGGGGGAAAAAAAAAAAAAAAAGAAAAGGGGGGGAAGAACCCGGAGAGAAAAGGGGGAAAAAAAGGGGGGAAAAGGAAAACCCCCCGGGAGATGAGAGAAGAGAGAGAGAGAGAGGGAGAGAGAGAGAGAGAGAGAGGGGGGAGAGAGAGAGGAAGAGAGGGGAAAGAGGAGAGAGAGGGGAGAGAGAGAAGGGGGGAGGAGAGAGAGAGAGACGAGAGAGAGAGGGTTTACTGGAATTTTCTTGTTGTGGGGGACCAGGTGGTGTTTTTTCACCTCCAGACAATTTACAAACAGTCCAGGTGGGTGGGGGGAGGATAAGGGCGGCAGCTGGGGTTTCGTCGGGGCAAGGTGGTGTGGCAGTGGTTGGTGGTGGTGGGGTGCCGTGGTTCAGGGTGGTGGGGACAGTGGTCCAGTGGTGAGGGTTTATGGCTTCATTTTCCCGTTCGTGACTATATAGCAGAAAATTTAAAATTAAAAATTAAAAATAATAATAATAATAATAAAAAATTTAAAAATTTTTTCCACCTGAAGGCATCAAGAAAAAACAAAACATAATTATGACGAGGGAATAAACTTAAGTACAAAGCAAATAATTGATAATAGCTAACACCCTATAAAAAATAATAATAATAAAATAATAATTTTAATATCACCCGGGGGATACAGGCAAAAATGCAAAAACAACGACATTTCACTTAAGTACAGAGCAACAAAAGTAGTGTTAGTGCAGGGGTTTGGTATTTCTCCCCTTTTCTCTCTCTCTCTCTCTCTCTCTCTCTCTCTCCTCTCTCTCTCCCCCATTTATATTTTGCAAGATTCTTTTAACCCAAACCCTTTTCACTCTTTTAAAGGGATTTTTTTAATGCATTTATAACTTTTAATTTGAGTATTTTTTTCCCTTTTAGGAGGCGGATTATAAGGGCAAGAAAGGTATCTATTTTTGGTATGTGTGTATGATGTAGATGTGTAAAATTGCTGGGTTAAAATTTTCATTTTTTTTTCTTGGGTTTCAGTCTAACTTCATTTCAAAATAAAACTGCCTTTTAAACTAGAAGTATGATATATACTATGCGTAAAAATTTTAATAGAGTTACCCCTTTCCCCCTACACTGAGGGGCAACATGGTTCGCATAACACTGCCCTATCATGAAGGGTTTTCTGAATTATAAATTTTAAAATTTTACTATAAAGCTTTACCTCACAATTTTTTCTCACACAGAAACATTTCCCCATCAAATTATTGTAATGGATGGATTACAATGATCCCCGACATTTCCAATTTCAGCAAAAAAAAAAAAAAAAAGGTTTTTCTGACTGCTGAAAAATATTAAAAAATTGCGAAAAAAGTTTTTTTTTTTTCCCACAAAAACTATGAGAAAGAAGAAAACTTATCGAAGAAACAAAGGTTATTTGAGGTGTTCTACAGAGCAGTAATGGGTTTGTCAAAAACCCCTCAGGGTTTGCAAAAAAAAAATTATTTTTGATAAATGAGGATATGCTATTTCTCTTATTTCAATCAATATTTTTTTGTTTTCCGCCAAAATGTACCCCTTTGATTAGATATTACTTTTTATACATGGTGCACGAACTCCCATATTTTTTTTAGTTATTAAAAAAAAAAGCCATTTAAGAAAAAACCAAGGCTACCCCCTGGAAAAATTTGCACATTTTTAAAAATAGATTTCTTGAAAATAGGCTAGCAGTACGGGGAGCTGAACACGAATTGGAGTCAGTTTTCAGTTAAAATGTTAAAAAGTCCCTATTTCACAATTCACAATGACATGATATTTCCCGATTTTCCCTTTAAAAAAACCACAAATTTAGACAAAATTATACAAGACATACAAAAATTTTGGGCTTTGCTAGATTAATCTGATTTTCAATAAAGACAGAATAAAATATTCAGCAGCATACGCACATGAGTTTGGGCCTTTCTGCGGCCGTTTTCCCCGGGTACTGAAGGGTAGCGGGCGTGGGTCAAGCAGGGCGGTATGACCTTGAGACTCCTCTTTCCACGCTCGTGGGGGGGGAGAGAAAGGGGTGGTATGGGGGGTGTATTTGAAGGGTCTGAGGACACTATAGGGCAGTCCCTTTGAGTACATTTAATCTGTCATTCTTAAGGCCTGCCAGACCAGCGGGCGTGCCCCGGGGGGCAGCGCGGTCGCCGAATAAATTTTAGTGGAGCCCTGAGTATCCCCACGGCAGATGGGGAAAAGGGCGGGTGCCCCACGAGCCCGAGGTTGTGGAGTGGGGTACAATAAACATGGTGGCCAAAATATGCCAAGACGTATTTTGGGCATGATTTTTTGTGTGTATAAAAATTCCTGATGTGAACCGTGTTACAAAAAAGGATCAGTGGAGGCAAACCTTTAGGGGGCCCCCAAAGTTTCCCGGTCTGGCAGCTGGAGTCCCAAGCCACCGGGGCCCCAGTGATTATGCGAAAAGGGGGACGGGCATTTCCCGGTTTGCCCCCAAATGTGCCCGCTGATGGGCCCCCTGGGGCTGGACAGGCTTTAGTGCTCACCCCTACCCACGCTTTGTAGTACCCCGGTTTTCCTATGGATACTCTCCCCGGGTTTGGGATCAGCACAGGGGAGGTCCGGGGAGCGGCAGGGGACGGGGGGGGGAGCGGCAGTGGCATTTTGGGGGACAGGGCCAGTGGGTGCGCAGTGTGGCGGGCGCAAAGAGAAGTTCACGTCGCCTATTTCTCTAATGCTGCCTGGGGGGTTAAGGATGGGTTTTTATTCATGGTGCTATTCAATGTATTATTATTATGTTTAATATTGAGGTTTTTTTTTGAGATTTTTAAATTGAGTTTTTAAAAACAGCAAGATTTTTTTTTGATGACAGAGACAAATTCCCTTTTTCAGACTCCGGGTGATTCCCCCCCGCACCCCCCCAGTGCGGCGGGTTTTAGGGCTGCTATCCCTTTGCCGATTAAAGTTTACTGGTAAGTTGAGTTTTTTAGATTGAGTATTTTAATAGATTTTTAATATTTAGTTTTTTTAATATTGAGTTTTTTAATATGAGTTTTTTTAATTTGGTTTTTTAAATTTGGGTTTTTTTAAAATTTATTTTTTAATATTGAGGGGTTTTTTAAAATTGAGTTTTTTAAAATTTAGTTTTAATAAAAGAGTTTTTTAAAATGGTTTTAATAAATTTAGTTTTTTTTTATTTGGTATTTTTAAATTGAGTTTTTTTTGTATTGGTTTTTTTTTTTTTTTTTAAAATGAGATTTTTAATATTGAGGTTTTTTTGTATCGAGTTTTTTAGTTTTTTTTTAAAATTGAGTTTTTATATTAGTTTTTTTTTATTGGGGTTTTTTTTAATTTTTTAATTTTTTAATATTGAGTTTTTTAATTTGGTTTTTTTTAAAATGAGTTTTTTATATTGGTTTTTTTAAAAATTGATTTTTAATATGAGTTTTTTTTAAAATTGGTTTTTTTTAATATTTAGTTTTTAATATTGGTTTTTTAAAATTTAGTTTTTTTTAAAATTTAGTTTTTTAAATTTTTTTTTGGTTTTTTTAATATTGAGTTTTTTTAAATTTAGTTTTTTTAATATTGAGTTTTTTTAAAAATTGAGTTTTTTTATATTGGTTTTTTTAAATAAATTTTAGTTTTTTAAAAATTTTGGTTTTTTTTTAAAATTTTAGTTTTTTTAAAATATGAGTTTTTTTAGATAGAAATACACATAACCCAAACACAGAAATTATAATCAATAGCAACAGAAAAAACAAAAAAAACCATAAAACCAGAGCCCAACAAAAAAAAAACATGGAGGCACAAAAAAAAATAAAAAAAAAAAAAAAAAACGAAAAAAAACAGAAAAGGAGCCCAAAAACACACAGGGAAAAAAAGCCTTGCGGCCACCCCCCTTTAAAAAGCCAGCCGTTTCCCGGATACGACAGGCCTTCCAAACTCACCCTGTGGAGCCTTTGTAATTGTTCCCTCGAAATCCAGGGACCCCCGAACTGAAGAGGAGGGTATAATTTAACCCCTTTAGGCCCCGGCAAAATTTCCCGTAATTTGGGGTCCCTTTAGACAACTTTAGTGAAAAGCAGTTTTTTATAGCTATGCCTTTTTTAGTACCTTGTCCGCAAACAATTTTGGTATATTCAGTGACTTTTCGTAATTTTTGGCTCGAAAAACGGGACCTTTTTTTATAGCCCGGGAAAGTTTTCTGGGGTAAAGGGATTAAAAAAGCAAAAATTTTTGGTAAAGATGTATGAATTTATGTAGTAACAAACATGTAAAAAAAAATAGGAATCACCCCCCACCTGAAGTTTCCTGCGTAACCCGGGGACCCGGGGGCCAATGCCGTCCCCGGTGAGGGTTGAAGGGGCCCCCCGTACTGCCAAGGGGGAACGGCGCCGCCTGGGGGGGAACTGAATTTGTTTTTTTAAAACAATAACACAGGAAACGTAAGAGTAAGGAAAGACATGAATATACACAATCCCGTGATGTAACAAGGCGTCCCCAAAAGACGGGCCAGGTGTGAAATATTTAAATTTATTTTTGGTATTTTATTATTAAAAAAAATTTTTTGGACGCCCCGGAGAAAATAAGAGGGCAAGAAGAAAAAGGATTACAAGACATAATAAGAAAAGAAAAAACTAACTAAAGGGACCGTATCCCCGGTAGCCTTTTTGCCCTTTTTAAAGATAGGGTAAAATACACAATAAAAAAAAAAAATCCTTTATACCAAATAAAATTTTTACAAAAATATTAACCCTTTAAGTTAACGAAACCTAAAAATAACTTTTTCAACCTACCTTTAACAATATTAGCCGTTTAAATTTTCCCCAGCCAAAGCAGGCAAACACACACACACCCTTCCCTAACACTTTTAAACCCCCTTAAAACCCTTAGGTCGCTATTGAAAGGGTTTAAAGGCTATTATAAAACCCTTTTTAACAATATTTTTCCTTTAAAACCCCCCCAGCCAACATCAGACAAACACACACACACCCCTTTTACACTCCCCTTTAAAAACCCTCACACCCCTTTTTAAACCCCTTAAGGTCGCATTAATTTTAAAGGGCTTTTCCCCCTTTGGGATCCCTGACCCAGCGGGGGAAGGCGAGGGACACAGGAGGGATCTTGTTTTTGTTTTTGCAGGGCAGGGTTCCTCACATGGGCCCTTTGTTTTTGTGACATCGCACGCCGGCACCTCACCGACTTGCCGTAAGGGAAAATCTAATGCAATAAATAAATACACACTTTAAAGGCAATTTTACCCCATAAAAAAACACACTTTTGGCAACTTATCACTAAATATACAGGGAAAAATAAGTTAAAATAGTATTTTAACTCATATGTGGATAATTTTCTTTAAAACCATTTTTGTTTTCTACCTTTTTAAAATGCTCGACGGTAGTACTACATAAAAACACATTTTTGGCAACGAATCACTAAAATATATAGGAATAATAAGTTTAAATAATGTTCTTAACTCTAAAATGAGGTATAATTGTATTTTAAACCGAAGTTTAGGGAAATACAAAATTATGTTTTTTTTGCTCAAAAACCAACCCAATTTCAAAATTATTACTTTTTCAAAGGTTTTTTTCTTTTATAATATTTATTATCAGTATGCTGATAGGGTTGCATTATAGGGGTACGTATATTAAAGACAGCTGAACCAAGGATAGACCTAAGGCAATTTTGGTGAAGAAGCCGTAAGAAGCCGGGCTTCTTGCAGCTTGCGTTTTTTTTATGGGGGGCACTTTTTTAAAAAGCCGGTTCTTTCGGTGGGCCCCGTGGTCAAGCCCCCGGGAAAAAGCTGGAAGAAACGAGAGCCCGGGCTCGCTTACCCCGGGTTTTTCCCCCTTTTTGCCGTGACGCAGAGATAAAAAACAAATATGGGGGACGGGCAGAGATTTCGCAGTGGGGACGTCGTAGAAATACTTTAATTTCAGATAACAGAAACAAGTAAAACAAAGATGTACATTCAGAAGCATGGACATACCTAAGACCACGAACAAAAATATACAAGGTTAATGAACCAAGGACAACTTAAAAAGGTGAAAGAATGATATGTTTTATCAGGCTGCGATACCCCTAGCAGCGACGTAGTTTTTTTGCTGAATTTCGCATAATATGGCAAAAATTAGCCCATTTGTACTTTGTAGCACGGGTTTAACTATGGACCACACTAATAGAGCAAAAAATGGAAGACATGGTGATAGAAAACGTCTTTTCTGGTGAAAAATTTCTCGAGTCTTTTTAACATTAAACAAGACTTTTTTTTTTTTCAATTTTACAAATTTAGCTATCAAAAGCGGGCCCGGGAAAACGCTTGCGATTCATTATGCTCCAATTTTTGGTTTTAGAGATCTCCACACTTGTGGAAGTGAAAATGTTGGAACTCCGCCGACGGGGACGAGAGTACTAAACCTTCCCATCACCCGAATTCCCCCACAAAACATTCAAGTATCTTAAGTATGATGCCATTCGTTGAGGGACATGAAACAAAATTAAGTGTATTTTATATAGGAAAAGGGTGCAAGGGTATTGTGGAAAGACTAGCATTGCTTTGGGGGGAAAATTTAAGAACAAGGGTCCGGGTAAGCTCCCAAATGTGGCTCTATGTGTTAACTTACTTCCCTTTAAACAATCTGTTTAGTTTTTAATGAGTGCCGACCCTTATTTTGCCGCATGGCCGATTTTAAAATTTCAGGTTCTTGAAAAAAAACGAAGCCCGAGGGTTAGGTTAGGTCAGGTCTGGTCAGGTTAGGTTAGGTTGGGTTTAGGTTTAGTGCACAGCCCGAGGGCTCGAGGGGGGTGTAGGTTGGGTCTGTAGAGTTTTGTCACTTAAAATAAAGGCTCAACCTCCTATCTTCTTCTTCTTTATAGCCAACAAGCGGGGACAAGGTGGAACCGGGTTTTTGGGGGGGGGAGCACACATATAAGGGGAAAAGGGCCCCCGAAAAAGTCTAGAACTAGGGAAATTTCCCTTTTATGGATTTTTTGTAGGGGCCATTTTTCCCTTTATGGTGTGCCCCCCCCCCAAAAAACCCAGATAACCACCAGTCCCCAACTTGTTAGCTATAAGAAGAAGAAAAAAGTAGGGGGGGACCCCTTGTTCTGAAGTTTTACCATATAGGCCTATATATATATATAATATTAAATGTTGATTCTGTAATTTGGTTAAATTAGAGTTTATGAAAAAAGGGTTTTAAGGGTTTTTTTTGGTGTCCCTGATTCTTATTGACAACTAAAATTTAATGGGTAAATGATGTACAGTAAACCTCGTTTTGACAACAAATTGGGAAAGGTGCGGGATTAAAATTTATCCGAGTGACCCGAACTTTTGCATAAAAAAATTGTGGTCGTTTATGGGGTGAAATTTCCCCTTTTTCCGACAAATTTCCCGTGTATCGTGAACTTTGTCCGTTAAAACGACGAAAGTTGTAACTTACATACATCACCCCATCAAAAATACACACGAATAAGGGAAATTTTAAAAAAAACAAAAACCGTACAAGAATACGAATTATTCGGTAAAAAGCACCATAACCGGACTGGGGAAAAAGTATTGAAGCCGATATTTGTTATCAAAATTTAAGGTCCCTAAAAGCGAGGGTTCCGTGTATACACTAAATTGAGAAGTAAAGGAGCATCAGTGTATTACCTAAACGTTCGGTTTGGGGACATTAAGTGGGTTAGGTTATGGGCAAGAGGTTTCTGCAATAGGAAAACAAAAAATTTTGAAATAGTTATGAGAAATTGATTGTTTAATATGAAAGTTAATCGTATTTTCTGGTCTTTGGTTGCAATTATCGACCAATCAGTATTTCATGGTCCTTTTTGATTAAATTCTGAGGTTTTAATAAATTTTTATTTTTTGTTTTTAGTTGGATATTTGCTTTGTTATTTAATTTTTTCTTGCCTTATAAAAAATTCTATAAAGGACATCACACAATAAAATACTTTTTATATTATAATTTTTGATTTCCTTGTATTTACCCTGTTTATCTATAAAGTGGCAAATATCGGTAAAATTTGGATGAAAAATTGAACATGACTATTTTATGTATGAACAAAAAACCATAATGTGTTGTCTTATTTTCCTTCATGGGAAGGGTTTAATCTGCATAGTAACACGTCTAGTTTAGGTATGATGTGCCGGTTTATGAAGTGTTTCGCCGAAGATGAAGGAGAAGACTCTGAGAGAAGGGTGAGAGGGGGAGTAAATAAATAAATAAAACTTTTTTCCTAAACTGGTTTTTTTATCAAAAATTTCATCACAGATGTTATGCCAAAATATACAAAAAAAATTCTTTTGAAAGTCACGCAAATTAAAAAAAAATACAAAAAAGAAATCCAAAAAGAAACATTTAAAAAGGAAATTTAAATTTTAACATTAAACAATAAGAACAAAAGCACTTCAAATATCTTTAAATACTATAACATATGAAATGCTTTTTTATATGGGGAAACAAATTATAGTTTTACTTTGGGTCAATTAAAAGTAAAAATTTTAAATCAAGACTTAAAAATGTAGACTTTCCCTAATTAATGATGCAATAAGGCAAATTGTTTCCAAGTTAAGGCCCTTTTTACAGTGAGGGCTGGCACCAGTCTGTTCGGCTCTTGGACATAAAGGTCTTTTTGTGCCCTTTTTGTACTGGCTGTATTTTCCCGACAATGGAAAACTGATACCATCCGGAAAAAACCCCTTGAAGCCTTAAACAGCGAAACATTTTTTTAAAATATATCGGTCTTTTAAATTTTTAACACTTTAAAACTTTTATGTAGGAGAACGTGATCCTTCTTTCTAGCTCCTCCAATAGCTAGTTTAGCTGCAATATTTTTCAGTTTTTAAAAAATTAAAAAGTAAAGTTTAGAAAAATATTTTTTGGTCCCAATCCCATACAGTAATTTATTTAAACGAGAGAGAGAGAGAGAGATTATTTTAATGCCCCAAAAATAGCCCAAGAATGAAAACAGCCCCCCTATCTTCCCAAGCAAAAAATAAACAGCCCAACCACCAAAGCGGAAAAAACCGGGCACTGGCGGGGGAGATGATGGCCAGTTAAGAAATCCTCTTATACCTGACCCCTTTTTCAGGTGCAGCAGTTTTTAAAAAAATAAATCACTAAAGGGAACCCACCCAGCCAGCCCCTATGATGTCCGTAGGTGCCCGCCTCTTACCTTGCCCATTTAAAAAGTCCTTTGGGTTTTTGGAGAAAAAAACATAATGTGAAGGATATGTGTTGTGACCATTTACAATATCGTCAGTCCCGTTATGAAAATTATTTAAAGGGTTCATTCGACGGGACACTTTCTCAGTGTGGTTTTTTTTTTACAATTATCAGCGTGAGCGCCCAGCGGGGGAGCCCCGAACACCACTGTCAGCCGTTTTGGGGAGGGACGAAAACGAGGGAGAAGCCGTAAGAACCCGGTTCTTAGGCTTCTCTCACCAAAATTCGCCTTAGATTAGATACAAGGTAATACATGTAATTGGGGTTTAAGTTAAAATTGATCCCCCCGGGGAACAGCTACACAACCAAGGGACGACAGGCGAAGAGATGGACTAAAAAGTGCTCAAGTACAGGACCCCCAAAGCAGGTGTAAACGTAGGGCGGTGAGTGTCAACAATTTTATTCTCCCCAGCTGGTCAGCAAAAAATTTAGTAAAAAAGTGAAAAATATCCCTAATCATCAAAAAAAGCAAAGAAAAAAAAATGAATTAAAAAACCCCCAAAAACCCCAAGGTAAAACCCAACCCCAAAAAAACCGTGCCGCGCCCCAGCCCTTGTGGCCAACCCCAAATTACCCCAAAATATAGCCCCAATACAGCCCTAGTATAAGACACAATGAAGACAAAAAAGACAACACTCCCCGGGATGCCCTTCTAATTTTCCTGAAACGGGGATGTAAAAAGTAACTTTTAAACGCCACCCCCCTCGTACACCGGAAAGAAACATTGCCCGGGGCGATTTTACTGTTTCTACGGTAAAGGTAAAGCCCCACAGAAAAACTAAAAGAAATAAAATTTCAGTCTGTGTGAAAACGTGCAAGAAAAGGAAGGGTTTTAAGAAAAAACAGAAATTTTAGGGGAGACTTAAATATTTTTTTATATACTTATTTTCTTGTTATTTGAGAGGTAGGGAAATACAAGCATAAAAAACTGCTTGATTAAGGTTAAATATTAGATAAAAGAAGAGGGAAAAGGGAAGAGAGGCCTAGAAACAAAAAGAAATAAGACAGATGTAAGAAAACAGAAGATAGAGAAAGAGCAAATAAAGTATAAATTTAAAAAAAAGGGTTTGCAATAAAGTTAATTCATTTAGTTGTAAATCGCCTTGACACCTATTGAAAAAAAAAAAAATTAAAAAGAACAGTTTCAGTTTAATGAAAAAAAATTATATAAATTGTTTTATACAATGTGAGTTTATGTTTATTGCTTTTATATTTTTTTAGTTTTTAAAGAAAGGAAAAAAATTTCTATAAAAATTATCGTCTTTTAAGTATTTGGACAACACACAAAAACACACACACACACAACATCAGATACACACTTAGGGAACTCCGTAGGTAGTGGAGCACCTCGGCTCGCAATCGAGAAGTCCCCGGGGTTTGAACCACGGGGGGGGCGAAGACAGACGGGCGGGTTTTTTAAAACCCCCAGCCCCCCCCACCCCGCAGTGAATGGGTACGGGTGTCAGGGGGGGGTTGGGACCCGCCCCCGGGGGGGGGCTTCCCCAACATTAAGGGGTGAATGATAAAAAGTGTATGGGGACGGGGCCCTACGAGCGAGCTCAGGCCCTGTAAAATACAACTAGAGAATACAACTAGAGAAACAAACAAGCCTTTTTCCCTACCCCGATTTTATTCCCCCCCTTCTCTCTCCCCCCCCCTCCCCCCCCCCCGCCGTTGAATAACTACCAATTTTCGTTTTTTCCCTCTTCCCCCTTGGAAAGAAGGAAGGAGCGGAATTTTTTATTTAATGTGAGAAAGAGGAAAAGAGCCAAGTGTGTTTAGCCCCCAGTGTTTTGTGTGTGTGTGTGTGTGGTGTGTGGTGTGTGTGTGGGGTGTGTGTTGTGTGTGTGTTGTTTCTTTCATATTATATTTTTGTTATTATTATTATTATTGTTATTATTATTATTTTGTTAATTTCTCTTTCCTTTTATCTGTCTTCCTCAATGGAGTATTAGTAGTAGTAGTAATAGTGGTAGTGGTAGTAGTAGTAGTAGTAGTAGTAGTAGTGGTTGGTAGTAGTAGTAGTAGTAGTAGTAGTAGTAGTAGTGGTAGTAGTAGTAGTAGTAGTAGTAGTAGTAGTGGTGTGGTAGTAGTAGTAGTAGTAGTTTGTAGTGGTAGTGGTAGTAGTAGTAGTATAGTAGTAGTAGTGGGAGTGGTAGTGGTAGTAGTAGTACATAGAACATAAGAAATAAGGAAGCTACAAGAGGGCCCCGAGGCCTACACGTGGTAGTTCCTGTCACCTAACACTACCTACATCCACCCTTTTATCCCCATCCATGAACCTATCCAGCTCCCCCTTTAAAAACTCCCTAATGACTCCGCACTAACTACTGTCTACTGAGACCCTTCCACCATTCACCACCCTATTTGTGAACCAGTTTTTCCCTATTTCCTTTCTAAATCTACGCTTTTCCAGCTTGAATCCGTTACTTCTTTTTCTACCCTGGTTAAAAGCCGTAAGAAAAATTTTCCTACCTCTCCTTTATTAAATCCCTTTATCCACTTAAAAACTTCTATCAGATCGGGCCCCTTACTCTGCGTCTCTCGAGTGAGTGTTTTTTAAAATTATTATATCGATATT
>JACEEZ010017205.1:0-7500 GCA_016584305.1 Chionoecetes opilio
AACTCCCCGCTCCACCCCTGGATATGTGAGGCCTCCTCACCCACCCCACAAACCCTCCCTTTTTGGGGGGGCACAGGCCTTCAACCCGCTTGTGTGATTCTAAACCATTGGGAAATCCCCCCCTCCACGTTTAAATTGTTGGGAGTGTAGTGTTTTTATTTTCTGTTTAAAAAAAGTATTTTTTTTTATTTAGGGATTTTAAAATTTCATATCATTATAATTTGTATATTTTTTTATTTTTTAAAAAATTTTTTTTTTTTATTTTTCCCATTCTAGGCTGATGATGGGTTATGTATGCCGAAACGTTTTAATAAAAAAATCAAAAGTTTTTACCCGCGCGGTTTTTTCTTCATTTTAAAAATCTCGTTTCCCGCATGGGGAAAGTTTGCCTATAATTAATATATATTATATATATATATTTTATTTAATTATATTATATATTATATATATTTAATATTTTATTATATATATTTTATTTTTTATTATATAATTAAATTTTATATATTTTATTATATTATTTAAAAAATTATATATTTTATATATATATATTAATATATTATATTTATATATATTTATTTTTATATATTTTTATATATATTTATTTTCTTATTATTTTATTAAAATATTTAATTTATTATATTATATATATATATATATATTATATATTTAAAAATAAAAATTTTTTTTAAAATTTTATTATATATATATATTATTATTAAAAATATTTTCTATAATTATATAATTTATATATATATATATAAATTTTTTTTTTATTTTATATATATTTTATTATATATATATATATATTAATAAAATTATTTTATATTTATAATAATATATTTTAATTTTTATATTTAAAATATATATATTATATAAATATATTATTTTTTATATTAAATTTTATATTTTAAATTTTTTAAAAATTTTATTATATTTATTATATTATATATTTATATATTTTTAATATATATATTTTAATATTAATTTTTTTTATTATTATTTATATATATAAATATTTTTTTTAAAATTATTTTTTAATTTTATATATATTTTTAAAAATTTTATATATATATATTTATATATATTTAAAAAATTATTTATTATTATATAATTTTTTATATTTTTATATATATTTATTATAAATTTTATTATATTAATTTTAAATTTATAATATTTTTATTAAAAATATTATTTAATAAAAAAATTTTTTTTTTATATTATTATTAATATAATATTTATATATTTATATATTTTTTATATATATTATATAATAATATATTATTATATTAAAATTATATATTATTTAATTATATATTTTAAATTTTTTTTTATATTTTTTATATATATATTTTATTATATATATTATATATTTCTTATATATATATAATATTTTATAATTTTTAATTTTTTATATATATAAAATTTTTTTATATTATATTTAATATATATATTAAAAATATATATTATTTAATTTTTTATAATTATTATTTAATATATTATATTATTTTATTAATATTATATATATTATATATATTTATTTTAATATTATAATTATATTTTTTATATAAAATTTTTTTTTTAATTTAAAAATAATATATTTTAAAAATTTAATATTATTTTATAATATTTTATTATATATATATATTAATATATATAAATTATTATTTATTATATATATTATATATATTATATATATATATATTTATTTTATCTATTTATTATTTAAAATATTAATTATATATTATAAATTTTATAATATTAAAAATATATATATATTTTATATATATAAATATTAATTATTATATTATTATATTATTTAAATTTTATTTTATATATTAATATATTATTAATATATTAATTTATTATTATATTATATATATATAATTATATATTTATATATATATTAATTTTATATATATTATTTATATAATTTATATATTATATATTATATATATTTTATAATTTTATTTTTATATTATATATATCTATATATTTATATATATTATATTATCTAATTTTTTATATATATTATTTATATATTCTATATTTTATATTATATTCCTTATATTTATATTTATATATTCATTATTTATTATATTTTTTATATTTATTAATTTTATCTATATATTTATTTATTTTATATTATCTTTTATATATTCTTATTATATTATTATATATATTATATATTTTATATATATTTTTATTTTTATATATAGATATTCTATATATATATATATATATATATATATCTTTTATATATATATATCTTATCTATATTATAATATATCTATTATTTTATTTATATTTATATATATATTATATTATTTTATATATATATTATATATACTTATATTTATATTATATCTATATTCTTATATTATATTACTTATTATATATCTCTATATTCTTATTTATATATATATATACTATATATATATATTTATATATATATATATATATATATATATACTATATATATATATATTTTATATTTTTACTCTTATCTATTATATATATTTTATATATATATAGATTTTTATATATATTATTATTATATATTATATTTATTTTTATTTTTTATTAAGTTGATTTTCTTGTTAGATTCATCATGAAGTTTCAGGGTGACAGGGGACCCCTCGGTATACTTGGGTTGTTTATGCAACGTTTCGCCAAGGCCCTTGGCATCATCAGCTAAATAGTTAAATTTAATATATTGAAATGCTAAAAAGCGAACTCTAAAAAATTAATTCAAGAACAAAAAAATTTTCCCTATTTTTCTAAAATTACTAACTAATAATAAATATAATTTGTACTTAACGGATCTTGGTGTGTGTGCTGTCTAGTTGGTAAGGACTGAAGAACACTGGTTTTGTGGGTGACATTTCAGTTTGGGTTGGGGCGATCGAACCGAGAGTCGGGCAATCAAAACAGTGGTAATCATTTGAGTATATGTAGTTGTTTTGAAATGACTTGGTTATTAAGATCGGGGACAAGTGCTTGATGTGTATAGCTTCAAATAATTTAGTGTCACTAGGTAGTGTGCCTTGGATAGGATACTGAAGTCATTCATAGAAAAGGGTGATCTAAATCATGTGAGTGTGAGCGGTTTGCAGATTGCGAAGGTGAGAAATGGTCGACCCAGTACGTGCAGAAACACCTTTATGCTCAAAAAGCCTAAGGGTTAGTTTCCCCTTGTCGTCTCCCCGACGTATCTAGCGTTACAGCTAGAACATTTGAATTCATAATTATGTTAGAAATAAGGGTTTTAGGTATAGAGTCTTTTATTTTGAAATGAGTTCTTAGGGTAAGAGAATTAGTAAAAATAAATTTAAATTTTGAGTTAGGAAGATGTGACTTAAGTAGATCATTGAGTTTTTTTCCCGAATGGTGTAACTGAGATGGCCATAAAATGGGAGTTTAACATAGTGTTTTGTCTAATATGGGTTCGGGTTCGTTCGACTCTGGGTTGAACTTTTTATCTAAGAACTTTGAGATGTTTTGTTTCAATTAATTTGAGGGGTAGCCATTTTTTTGGAAAAATTGGTAAGGCCTAGTGGCTCTTCTCCTGGTGTCCTTTAGGGATTACCAAAACACATAAATAGGTAACCCCTTACGTCCTATTCTCAGTACTATAGGCACCTTTAACTATAACCTAGCTAATCCTTCGTCCCGATAATTGACCCATTAACTATAACGAACCACAATTAAGAACTCCTTTGAATTTGCACTGAATTAAAACAATTAACGTAAAAAAACGCGGTAATGGCTAGTTTTGACATCCAATCACTATTTACAAACATTCCATTAGATGAGACTATTAAAATAATCACTGATAATTTATTTCATAAAGCTACCATTTTTCTTAATTACACAAAAAAACAATTCTCTGATTTATTAACGTTAGCTTAAAAGACTCTCCATTTATTTTTAACAAAAACTTTATGTCCAAACTGATGGTGTTTCCATGGGATCGTGCCTGGGTCCTTCATTTGCTAATGCTTTTTTTATGTCACCATGAGGACATGTGGCTGTCTAACTGTCCTAACTTTTTAAACCTTTTTTATTATAAACGATATGTAGACGACACTTTTTTACTTTTTAAAAATACCGAGCACATCCCTTATTTCTGAAGTACCTTAATTCTCACACCAAATATTAAGTTCACATATGAATTGAAAACAATCATCACTACCATTTTTAGACATCCTAGTTACTCGTAAAAATAATTACCTTACCACCTCAGTCTATAAAAAAACCCACTTTCACTGGTTTAGGAACTCAATATGCTTCATTTATCCCTAACCTTTTAAAATCATACTATTAAGACCCTACTACACAGATGCTATAGTTTCTCATCTAATTGGTTTTCCTTTGATATGAATCAAATTCCTTACCAATTTTTTCCAAAACAATGGCTACCCCCTCAAATTAATTGAAACAATCATCTCAAAGTTTAGATAAAAAGTTCAACCAGATCGAACGAACCCGAACCCATATTAGACACACACTATGTTAAACTCCCATTTTATGCCATCTCAGTTACACCCTTCGGAAAAAACTCAATGATCTACTTAAGTCACATCTTCCTAACTCAAATTTAAATTTATTTTTACTAATTCTTTACCCTAAGAACTCATTTCAAATAAAGACTCTATACCTAAAGCCCTTATTTCCCAACATAATTTAAAGAATTCAAATGTTCTAGCTGTAACGCTAGATACGTCGGGGAGACGACAAGGAAAACTAACCCTTAGGCTTTTTGAGCATAAAGGTGTTTCTGCACGTACTGGTCGACCCATTTCTTCACCTTCGCAATCTGCAATCCGCTCACACTCACATGATTTAGATCACCCTTTTTCTATGAATGACTTCAGTATCCTATCCAAGGCAAAACTACCCTAGTGACCAAATTATTAGAAGCTATACACATCAAACACTTGTCCCCCGATCTTAATAACCAAGTCATTTCACAACAACTACATATACTCAAATGATTACCACTGTTTTTGATTGCCCGACTCTCGGTTCGATCGCCCCACACCAAGCTGAAATGTCACCCACAAAACCAGTTTTTTCATTCAGTTTCCCCTACCAACTCAGGGCAGCACACACACCAAGGTCCGTTAAGTACAAATTATATTTTATTTTTTTAGTTAGTAATTTTAGAAATATAGAATATTTTATTGTTTCTTAGAATTAATTTTTAGATGTTCGCTTTTTAGCAT
Organism: Chionoecetes opilio; assembly: GCA_016584305.1. Taxonomy (NCBI): domain Eukaryota; kingdom Metazoa; phylum Arthropoda; class Malacostraca; order Decapoda; family Majidae; genus Chionoecetes; species Chionoecetes opilio. Next base: position 5,226 of record JACEEZ010017205.1, read on the forward strand.
TACAATATATTAAATTTTAACTATTTTTAGCCTGATGATGCCAAGTGCCTTGGCGAAACGTTGCATAAAACAACCCCAAGTATACCGAGTGTCTCTGTCACCCTGAAACTTCATGATATATATATATATATATATATTTTAATATATATATATATATATATATATATAATAATATAATAATATATTTTATATATATTATATATTATATATATATTAAAATATATATTATATATATATAAAATATATATATATATATATTATTATAATATATATATATATATATAATATATATATATATATTATTTTATATATATATATATAAATATATATATAAAATATATATTATGTATATATATTTTATATATATATATAATATATATTTTTATATTATATATAAAATATTTATATTTTATATATTATTATATATATATATATATATTATATATATATATATATATATTTATATATATATATTTTATTAATATTATATATATATATATATATATTATATATATTTTATATATTATATATATTATATATTTATATATATTATATATTTTATATTATATATATATATTATATATATATATATTATTATTTTATATATATAATATATATTTATATATTATATTATATATATTATATATATATTATATATTAAAATATATTATATTTTATATAATATATATATTTTATATATATAATATATATATATATATATTATATATATAATATATTATTATTTATTATATATTATATATATTATATATTCTTTATATATATATAAATATTTATAATATATATATATATATATATATAATATATATATATATAGTATATATAATATAATTATATATATATAATATATATATAAAATCATAATATATATATATATATATATATATTTTATATTTTATATATATATTTTCGATATATATATATATTTTATATATATATATAATATATAATATATTATATTATATTATATATATCTATTTATATATATATTATATATATATATATATAAAATATATATAATTTTAATTATTTTATATATATATATATATATTATATATATATTTTTTTACATTTGTGCCTATACGCCTGAGGCAGTGACATCTAAGGCTGGGATTATCTCTGGAGGTCACTTGAGGGCTGTGATGGTTGCCCTCGCCGTGGTGGGAAGGTAGTTTTTATAGTGACGCCTTGATTAGAGGTTCATGCTGCTCCTGTGTCTCCGATGCATCTCAAACGAAGGTAGAATTAATGGACAGGGATGTGGGGTTCCTAGGCACTTTAAGGTGCAGAAAGATTTTTGTCTAACCGGGGTCGAACTCGGGTCACCGAGAAAGCCACTCGGCGCCTAACCACTCTGCTACCGCCTCCCAGCTACTTGGGCCCGGGCCTCGCTGGCCGCCCTACCTCACTCAGCCATTGACTCCAACTAAACCTTGTTATAACAGGGTACAGTATCCCCTCACACACTAGTTAACATCCTCGTTACTACATACACACACTCACACACAAGTACATTACAAGACCACAGTGCAGTATAAAATCTAGCCTGCACCCCACGGGCCCATGGCAAACAACAACAGCCCTTCAAACGTCAGGGCCACCCCCTTAGCCCTCAAAGAAAAAGTACCCACAGACGCTATAGGCTCAATGTAAAAAAAAAAAAAAAAGACACACTGACGAAAGACGAACGAGCGTGTCAATCAACATTGGGGAACGCCGGGGCGCGTGCCTCGCCCACCCTACGACCCACTCCGGGGCACCACGCGCGAGTTCCCCTACAGGGGTCTTCCCATACCAGCACTGTGCACTATTTAAAAAAAGCCTTCTAGATCAACATAGGCTGCATGCATCCTGTCGAAACTAGTCGGCGTTCCACCAGGACACGAAGCGCTAGGGTACGGCGTTGTTGACTACCAGCTGAACCCCACTGCTGAGGTCTCTGATGCTTCCAGTGACTGCGATCCGTTCAGCAATAGATGGCAGCACCTTGCCTGTACGGAGCAGGTAATACCCGGTATTGTTGCGTCCTGACGGTCCCCTTTCCCTTTCCAGATAGGGACGACCAGCCCCCTTTTCCAGTCAGGAGGAATGGTACCTGATTGCCACACGGCAGTCAGGACAGCGTGCAACCCGCGGATCATGGCCTCACCCCCAGCTTTGAGAGAGCTCCGCACTGATATTACAAACACCAGCTGCCTTTCCACCCCTCAACTTTGCTACAGCCTCTCTGACTTCGTCAAGAGAGGGTGCGGTTTCG
>JACEEZ010017205.1:12500-20000 GCA_016584305.1 Chionoecetes opilio
GTATATGATCTATTATTTCAATGGTAGTTTCGTCTCCTATCCCGTCCATCACCCTCACAGTGCCCTAGTGTTCCCATTCCACACCCTCCCCATCCCCCAGTTTCTGACCAGTCACCAGTAAGAGTGGTCTCCTCTCCCTCCTCTATTCGTTCACCGGGACGGGTAATAAATGTGGGAGTTAACCTCATTTTCTCATCAGATAACACGCCAGGTGACTGAAGATGTAATGATAGCACGCGCGTGTGTGTGTTTGTGTGTGTATTCATCTAGTTGTATTCATCTAGTTGTATTTTACAGGGCCAGAGCAACGCTTGTACGACCCCGTCTCCATATCAACATTTATTTTTCTCATTCATCTTTAGTTTTGGCCGAAGCCACCACCCAGGGAGGGGGGTCACAAACCCCCGGCCAGCACCCGGTACCCATTCACTGCTGGGTGGAAAGGGGCTCGGGTCTTAAGGAAACAGCCCAACTGTTTCCGCTCCGCCCGAGGATCGAACCCGGGACTTCTCGGTTGTGAACCGAGCGCGCTTCCTCTACATTACGGAGTACCCTAGTGTGTGTGTGTGTGTGTGTGTGTGTGTGTGTAGAGATGGTTGGAACATGTTTCGCGTGTGTTATATTTTTTTCTCTCGTTCTCTTTTTTTCTCTCTCTCTATTTATCTCTTTTTATCTCTCCCCAATACACTTGCACCACGTCCTCATCAACATTATGGGTAACAATAGTCGGTCTGTGGCCTTACACATGCTCAAGTAGGGACGAGAACCTTAGGTTTTTTATGGGTTATATGTTTTCCCGGCACCACAGGTCTCTCGGGTGTTTCTCTGGTTTGTTTACACGCGGTAGAGTCGAGTCGTGGGGCCTCGTCATTATCGTCACCCCTTCATACTTCAAAACTACCTCCCCGCCTTCCCCGCTACATACACCAAGGCTACCCGTGTATCTCTCGTCTTTAATGAAGCGTAAATATGAGGTTGGCTTAGGAGAACGCGGTGGTAAAAGAGGCTGTGGAGAAGTGATGGTGGAAGGGGCGAGCAAGATACTGCTTCTGGCTCGTGTATCTCGTGTTGGGATCATTGAAAGGCAAGTATAGTAGTCATGGGCCGGCCCAGATATCGGTACCACCCAAGGTGGCAAAACTATACTTGTGCCATTTTGTTTGTTGCATCAATAGAAGTAAAATAATGTATGATAGACTTTCCATGTTGGTAGCTTTACGGTGTATTTTTGTGAAATACCCACTTTCATAGGGTAATTTTTTCATATTTTCCGTTTTTATTTATGAAACGGTGCATCGTAGGCATTAATTAAGGGTATTAACACTCCGGATTTAGTAAATTAAATTTTGCACAGGTTTGTCTTCATGCATTTTTGCTATATATGTCATAGTTTTTGCGCAAATGAGGCCGGAAGTTGAAGGCATGCTTTCATCAAAATTGAAAAAAATGCGTTTCCCAGCCATATTTCGTTCAAAAACTCTAAAACAAGTACTTTATCGATAAAATGCCATAGAGATGAGATTGTAGGGTGATAATTAATCTTTTAAATGGTACTCTTATTATTCTTCAAATGTTATATATTGACGTCTAGGAGGCTGAAAACAAAAAACTGTACATTCACAGAAATCCATATCTTGATTCTATCCATATCATTTACGTCTTAAGCCTTATATATTACCAGAGTATTTACGTTGAAAGAACTGGAAAAAAATGTTTTCTAATCCATGTTCTTGTCTGTTGCAGATGGACAAGCTGAATGATGGCGGACACTGAGCACCCTTATACTGATCCGACTCCAAAGCGCCCGCGGCTAGAGTGCATCATTAATTGTTCCGATAACAATGAAAACCTAATTTCACCACAATCAGTCGATTCCTTGAAAACTCTCCTCCGGGCAGCTCAAATACGGCGTCATGAGCCTATATTGGAGTTGGCTGAAGACACTCCCGAAGGAGAGATCCCTGCTCTCAATTACCACAGAAAATGTCACAGCATCTTCACGATGAAGAAAGCACTAGATAGCATCCTTGCTCAAAAAGAGAAGACTACCAATGGCTGTCCTGAGGATAGCAACCCTGCAAGGGCTGGTCGTGCAACCCCTAGCACCTCAAGAACATATGAAGCAGAGTGCGTATTTTGCCAGAAAACAAACAAGTACGCCAAACGACAAAAGACTCGAGAGGTGTTGGTGAAGTGCAGAGAACTGAGAGTTGATGCTAAGATCAGGAATGCCGCCACAAAGAAACTGGACAGCAGAATACTTGGCATTGTAAGCAGAGATATTGTGGCCACTGAAGCACACTACCACAGGTCCTGCTATAGACTCTACACACGGGGCGAAATTTCACAACAGAAGGGTGCTGTCAGTGCCGATGACAAGGAAGACTTTATATATAGGAGGCGGCTGTTAGTCAGTCATACAGTGAGCTCTTTCATTACATCAGAATGGAGCTTTTCGGTACCCCAAAGGTCCTGATGATGACTGATGTTACCTCTAGACTTGTGGCATCCATGAAGAGCTTTGGTGTGGACCAAGTGCAGGAATCCACCAAAAAGCACCTGCGGCAAAGGATTGAGAAGGAGTTTGGTGGATTTCTTCACATCATCCAAGATCATAATAGCAAACTTCTCATCTATCCAGACAGCTTAACTGTGCAGGAACTTGTCAGGGAAAACCAATCTCTAAAGAAACAGTTGAAGACCCTGTCCAGAGGTGATGTCCAGGAACTCCAAACAAAGGCTGCCAGGCAGCTCAGGGCTGACATGAAGACCAAAGCCAAAGATATCAACCAATCCTGGCCACCAGAGATAGAGTGTGTCAAACCTGATATCGTTCCAGAATCACTCTTGTGCTTCTTGCGCACCCTGCTCACAGGGTCCGACGACCCTGACAGCATTGACAGTGTAACCCCAAGAGTTCAGCGTCTCCTGCAATCGTTTGGCCAGGACATTGTGTATGGAGTGACATGTGGCAAAGCCAAGCCACCCAAATACATTGCCCTGTCCTGTTCACCTGTGCAATGTACGCTGGCAGCAGGAGCAACAAGAGCAGAAGCAGCGCCGCAGGGGGCAACAGTGTCAACGAGCTGCGCTACCAGCTCTTCTGTGCAAAGAGAGGGGAAGCAGAGTCAAGCCAGCTGCCACCATGCAGAGACTGCCTCTTCCTACACGCACAGAGAGCCAACTTCCAGGCTGCTATCTGGAGACGCTGTTTACAGCCCAAGCCCAACGTGACCAAGCCCCAGTGAGCATGGCTGGACTGAAGAAGACGGGAAGCTGAACATCCTCTGGATGCGTTCGGCACCAGCATCAGAGGTGGTGTTAGAGCTACTGGCTTGCAAGTGCTCACGGGTTTGCAAGCTGCCTGACTGTGCATGCCTGGTCAATGGCCTCACATGCAATGAAATGTGCAAGCTCCAGACCTGCACCAACCAAGCAGTGCAGCAACAGGAACCCGACCTTGAGCCGGATTCTGAGGATTCAGAGGATGAGTAAGCGGTACAGCAGATACATATGTTTCTGGCGCTTCTATGCATGTCTAAAGGTTCCATATGACTCAACAAATTATTAATACAATAGTTTCAGGAATATTAGTCCTTGTTATGTTCACAAGAAGTCGCATAGAAGTACACATTCAAACTTCATTGCATATGGTAGCGACACATTTCTGTTCATTAGTATTAGTGTTTTAACTTTTATTTCATTTAACCTGATGCCAGCTTATTATGGTATTGTGTGTATATTAGCAAATAAAACTGTAATTGAATGAACTTCGATTTTGAACATTTTTGAATATTTTCAGAAGGTTAACCTATAGTAATATCACTTTCACAGTTGCGGATGTCCGTAGTTGAGTGCCGTTGGGTGCGGCTATAAAAGTCGCAATTACTAGCATAAGCTACCACCTAGCAAGGGCTATCATATCAAAATAAATCTTATAGACATGGGGGAATATAAAAAACATCACTAGGCCTTGCCACCACGGATGGTACCAAAAAGTTATTTTGAGGTGTCCGGCCCATGGACTATAGTGTGTGTGTGTGTGTGTGTGTGTGTGTGTGTGTGTGTGTGTTGTGTGTGTGTGTGTGTTTACCGTGGATGTAACGTTATTGTGAAGACTTTATATATGGAGATCGCGAGGATGTGAGACTCCGTGGATGGGTGTGATGGAGGGATGTGGGACGAGGACCTGACACATGATACACACGCAACACAATATTCCTTAACCAACGTAATATTTGAAGCTATAAAAGTTGAGAGGGTGTACCATATGTATAAAAAACACTGAAATATTTGAATATGTCCTTACAAGCGTTAAGAAAGAGAAAAAATTGAAGCAAGGGGTAAAAAAACCTCCAGTACCTCCATTTGTAACAGCGTGTTTTGGCATCAGTAGTGGGGACTCGTCGCGTCGTGCCGTTGGTACTATACGCACGGCCGCCAGGAACACGTGTCTGGCTAACTTCGCTGCACGTCCATGAAATACGATACACGGAGGGTAAACAAGAAATTAAGCACAACTGTGGCTATTTTCCTTTGCCTCCTGCATGTTATGAGCGCCATGTGTAAACTAGTTCTGTGTGTGTATGTGTGTGTGTCTGTGTTGTGTGTGTGTGTGTTGTGTGGCGGGTGGGGGGAGGCGAGGCAGGGCACAAGAGGGGATTCAAAGGGTAAGAGGAAGATACATTTTTGGTATTTCAAGTATTAATTAGGAAGGGTTTCTTTTTCGTCCTCCCGCTGGTTGCCCTTGAATCTGTGCAGTATATATTTTACTGATTTTTGACTCGGCCTTCTCTCTCTCTCTCTCTCTCTCTCTCTCTCTCTCTCTCTCTCTCTCTCTCTCTCTCTCTCTCTCTCTCTCTCTCTCTCTCTCTCTCTCTCTCTCTCTCTCTCTCTCGTATTTTTTTCCCTCTACCTTTCTTCATCTTTCTCTTCATTGCAATTACAACCCTTCCACACACCACACCGCCATTTATTGCCACACACTGCCATTTATTGCCACACACCGCCCATTTATTCCACTTCCATAATCCCCATACCTCCTCCTCTTTCTCTATTCTCCTCCTTCTCCCTAATCTTCTCTATCTAATTTATCCGTATCCTCTTCTTCCCTTACCTTATCTATCATTTCATATCTCCAATCCCTTTGTACCTTTTTTAAGGGGGCGGTGGGTGATTAATGTCTGGAAGTTGTGAGCCAGAGGTCGCAAATTCGAGTCTTATCACACAGGTGTCACTCAAAAAATCCAGCTTGCGCTACCACGGGCGAGGGCCAACTATCATAGTTAGAACATGCAGGGCCAACCAACTGAGTCCTCAAGAAAGAGCAACGCCTAAAGGCGCTATAGGCTCAAACAAAAACACTCAGATTTATTGCAAGGCACTCAAGTCTGCCCAACAAGATCACGCGAGTTTCCAGGATTTGTTTTTTTCTCTCTCTCTCTCTCTCTCTCTCTCTCTCTCTCTCTCTCTCTCTCTCTCTCTCTCTCTCTCTCTCTCTCTCTCTCTCTCTCTCTCTCTCTCTCTCTCTCTCCACAGATGGGTCGCCCGTTTGCCTTCCTGGCGGTGCAATTATTAGTAAATCGGTGACAAGGTTTTTTTTATTGAGGGCTCAGGTGGTTGGCCTTGCATATTATGGAGGGCTGTGATGGTTGGCCCTCGCCCGTGGTGGCGCAGGCTAGATTTTTAAAGTGACACCTGTGATGATTTGATGTTTAGTTTATGCTGCCCCCTGGTGCCCTCCGCCGCACTCGCAGTCGAAGGTGAGGATGATGGGCAGCATGTGGGTTATCTTCGGCAACACGAAAATGGAAGAAACATTTGCTCTTTGCGAGACTTGAACTCGGGACTCATCACTACCAGGTGCTAATCATCCTGCCACCTCGTTAAAGATTGCCGCAAGAGTTTCTCTCGGCGGGATTTGAACTCGCGACTTCGAGCTCACCACTCGCAGACGCTTAACACTCGGCCACCTCCCCTAAGAATGGGTGTTGGTGCCTCGGTGGACAGTCTTCCATTGGTCGGCGTTGGCAGAAGGTGTCGTGATAATTAGGCATCGGCAAAACGTAGATTTGGTGTCATACCAGAGGCAGGACCTGGGTTTTGTTCCTCTATATCAGAGGTTCCCAATGTGGTCAATATCGACCCCCAGGGGTTGATGAGACCTTCTAGCGGGTAGATAAATGCCTTAAGGGTCAAAAAGGGGTCTACTAATGCCTAGGGGGTCTAAACAAAATTGATGAATACCGCAAAGTAGACTGGAGGTTGATCAAACATTTGGCGTTGGTAGCTGAAATTACTGCACATATGTTTTTTGTATTTATTTTATTTTACATCACAAAGAACTGGCCAAGGACAAACAAATAACAAAAACTCCGCTTTGTTGCTAGTCCCTATATATAAGACAGTAAGATAATGAAGAAAGGGGCGTGGGCAAATTAGTTTGGGAGGTTCTTGTCACTCCTCTCTTGAAGAAATTTAAGTCATAGGAAGGTAGAAAATAGAATCAGAATTTTTTCCCAGAATCTACCATACAGTGAAGGGGATGAAGGAGTAAAGATAGTGATTAACTCTTGCAGTGAAGATGTACAGAATAGGGATGATAATGAGTAGAATTTATTGTGCAGGCGGGAGGCATGTAGTTAGCAAGTTTAAAAGGGCAGTGAGTATGAAAATAATGGTAGAAGATAAGACGTAAAACAACATTGCGGCGGTGATTTAAAGATTGAAGACAGTCAATCAGAGGAGGGGAGTTGATGAGACGAAAAGCTTTTGACTCAACCCTATTTAGGAGAGCTGTATGAGTGGATCTCCCCCCAAACATGAGAGACATACTCCATACATTGGCGGATAATGCCCCTGTATAGAGCAAGCAGCTGGGAGGGAGAAAAGAATGGACGCAGACGCTGTTGTAACTCAGGTTTCAGGGGAAGGACACACTGGGGAAAGTCCATGCGTATATTGAGGCCGTGTACACAGCTAGGTGGCTGGGGCTGAACTGTTCCTCTAAGCTTATTCCCTAAGCTCGTAAGTTCTTACAATAACGAACAGTATTCGAACACTACTGAACCCCTAACTGGTTTACTACATTCCTCCATCGTAGATACAAACAACATACCTACAATTAACAAAAGAATAAACAGAACAAAAGTTACTTCTTACAACATAAAGGTATAAATTGATAAATTGCATTAAAATAAAATAAACAATCAATATCCATATCTATCTGGCTTTCGTGAAATCCTCGATGTACATGTACACGAGTGACTGGGCTGTGGTGAGCCATCTGGAGTGGGACACCTTGCCACACTTGATCTCCTGCAGCTCGGACGGCAGAACGCCCCGCTTCACAGCTTGGACCAGCTGGTAGGAGACCTGCTGGCCAGTGGACATGTTGACCAGGATATACTCCGGTATCTCCGTGAGATCTTCACCGCCTGGCACTCCTCTGAACTCTGTGCTGTACTGCATCTCATTCACGCTGGACAGCAGACTGCACAC
>JACEEZ010017205.1:25000-45000 GCA_016584305.1 Chionoecetes opilio
AAAATAATGTAGAATATCAACACTTACAATTGTAGTTAGTATTTCGTTGCGTAGTCCTTCCTCTTGATGACCCTTTGAAGGCGATGTGGTACACTGTCAGCAAAATTTTGAAGGTACTCAGGCTTAAATTCTTCCCAACACTTTCGGAGCTCCAATTCAAGCTTGGGGAGTGTAGAGGTGTCACGTGAGCGGAGTTTGTCTTTCATGATGGCCCAAAGATTTTCTATGGGTGATATATCGGGAGAATTACCTGGCCAGTCATCTATTCTTCCAATCTTGCAGTCATCAAGCCACTGTATCACATCTCGAGCTGTGTGGCAGGATGCTCACATCCTGTTGGAAAATCTGTGCCTGTGTCTTTTCAAAGCAGGCCTCCAGGTGGGTCATTTAAAAGATCAAAATACACCACTTTGTTAACAGTTGTGTTCTTTGGGAAAATAACTAAGTTCCCAATACCATGAAAGTAAAGCAACCCCACACCATTAAACTGGGAGGGTGTTTTGTGGTCTTTCGTGTGTAGCGAGGCTCGGTGGGTCTGAGCCGGGACGACGGTACACTTTTGCTGGTCCTCCTCCACTCACACAAAATGTGCTTTCGTCACTCCACAGCACAGCCCGCCACTTGTCGAGAGGCCAATCTCTGTATTTCTTTGCAAAGTGAAGCCTTTCTTCCTTTGGCGGTCATTTATCAGTTGCTTATTCCGCGCCCGGTAACACCTGTAGCCAAGGTCACGTTTCAAAGTTTCCTGTACAGTACGCAGCGACACACTACCAAGAAGAGTATGATTTTCCTCCTTCAGTTTTTCTGGCTGTAAGGCTAGGATTGGCATCAAGCTGTCGCCTTAACACGCTCCTGGTTCTTGTTACACACGTTTTTTTTTGTTTCCTAGGTTGTTTTTTTTGGAAGCGGGAGATTCACCTCTCCGCCAGCCTTAAATCGGCGGATCAAATTTTGCACTGTTCTAATCTTTAGTCCTTTAAGCTTGCAAATTTCCTTATTATTGATCCCAGCCTTGTAAAGATCAATGATTGCTTGAATCGTTGTGCCATCCGTATGTTTTCCACCTATTATGTAATCCAGCAAAAACAGGCAAAAACACGGGATGTAGGTGAACGCTGCAGGCTATAAGTTCAAAATCATGCAAACTGTCAACCGCCTATGGAGGGAGGAGAGGGAGGGAAACCCTCCCTCCCACACACCGGTGAGTGTGCAAGATGATGTACGTCGCTGTCAGACATACGATTCATGCCTTCTGCATTTTTTTATAGTTTGGGAAGCAACTTTAAATCTGCGCGGTAAATCTCGATGAACGGGTTCTGGCGTAAAGATCATCCGCGCAAGCCTGTATATACATTCAATAAGCTTTTATCCGTGTTTCTGCATTTAGGGATTAAATACATAATAACTTGATAAGTTAGGTTAGGCTAGGTAACCAATGTCCAGGTTAGGTTCGTGAACTAGCGGGTGGGGGAGTCTAGAGGACAGCCTATAGTTAGGATAGTTAGTTATAGTAGGACAGCCTATATTTCCCTATAGTTAAGTCAGGTCACGTAACCATTGTCCATGTGTTGTATTAAACTACAGTTTTATTATGATTTGGGAGAAACGAAAAATTAGGGGTTCAATAATGAAATATGGGGTATCGCTGGGATGATTACGTGTCAAACCAGCGATTGCACCGTGAGATTGAATCGAGGCCCATTACCTGTATAGTCCGTCAGCGCCAAATTCGGCTATCTGGGCATGTGCCACGCTACCCTGAAACCGATCCTTCCCATCAGGTTGTATATGTAAGAGACAATCCGGCGTGGAGGAGGTCAAGGGGGCGCCCACACGGCTCGTGACTGGGGCAAGTTGATGTTTCTTGTCGAAAGCTGCTTGGTATGGGAAAGGAGCCTGCATGGGGACTCGCGCGTGGTGACCCTCTAGAGTGGCGTCGTAGGGTGGGCGAGGCGACGCGCCCCCCGGCGCATGCCTTCAATGATTGATTGATTGATCTAATTTCAAAAGTTTAGTTGTTGAGAAAATTGGGGCTGTTGAATCAAATTTTGGAAAAAAATATTCACATCTAAAGATTTTTTTCTGGCCCATAACCAATTTGCTGAGGAACGAGGGCCATGTACATACCCATATTGACACACAGTAAATAAGATAAGGGTAACATAATGTATAATATATGCTGTTCATAGCCTCAGTTATGACTTATGACTTATGACTCAGATTATGACGGACTTTATAGAGTAAACCATATGTTTTCGATAGCTTTAGACAAATCTCATCTATGTGACATTTCCAGAAAGATTCTCATCAATTATAACCAAGAAATTTCATATGATTAACATGATGTATTGTTTCACCCTCTAATTGTAATGGTGGTATATCATTTCTTACTGATCGGTTTTGAAAGAATATATATTTCATTTTGGAGACATTTAGCTTTAGTTTATTATATTATATCCACTTATTTACTGAATTTAATTATAAATCGAAATTATCATTGATAAAAACTAAATGACATTGTATGTTTCTATCGGCCAACAAGAGGTTTGTATCATCAGCATATATAACAAATTTTATTTTTGAACTAATATTTACTGTGTCATTAATATATATTTAAAACAGAAGCGGCCCCAAAACGGAACCTTGTGGTACACCTATAGATAAACCTTTAATTGGTGAAAAATTCATGTTACAAAAAACGTACTGTGCTCTATTGGTGAGATAGCTCCTAAACAGGTTTAGTGGAATGCCTCTTATACCAAAGTGTTCCAATAACAAGTCAAATTTTATGATCTAGTTAGTCATGCTAGTGTATTAAAGGCTTTAGATAAATCAACAAATATCCCAACTACTTAGTAATTTTCTTCCAAATGCATATAAACGTTGGTGACGAACTGTAGTATTGCAGATTCAGTGGAACGGTTTGCTCGAAACCCATGTTGGTATTCAGATGGCAGGTTATTTTTCTTCTTAAGTAGTTAATTAGGTGAATATCAATGACCTTTTCAAATATTTTATTGACAGCTGGAAGTATTGAAATAGGGCGATAATTATTAATTCATTTATTAATATCACATTCAATGTGCGTGTGCGTGTGTGTGTGTGTGTGTGTGTGTGTGTGTGTGTGTGTGTGTGTGTGTGTGTGTGTGTGTGTGTTTATAGGTTTTAGCATTGCTTTCTAATCCATGGAAATGTTTTGAACTCTAACATTAACCAAATACAAATAATCGACTCAACAACTAAGTAAACAATATACAGAGGTACTCAAAACTACCGATGGATTCAAAACATTTATGGACAGAACCTTCAGGCGTAAGTCCGACAAAGGTATCTTAGCACTTATCAATTCGCATTTTACGCTCGTATCTTGAATATTGCGTATAAATTTGGCGTTTTCATTGCAACAAATATATAAATAAAACAAAGAGTGCATCGTACAACGAAAAATGATTCCTAAAGGGTAAAAGTGCAAAACAAATCACACGGAAAAATTTATTCAAGAATTCAAATATTTTAGCTCATCCAAAACAAATAGTTGACAATAGAAAATTAAAGCAAACATTAACGTGGACGACTTTTTCAGAGTCCATCGATCAAACACCACCAAGAACAACGTATTCAGGACTCGGTGAATGGTTAAAATTGAATGAAGCTAAACACTTTACCTTAATTGTGTTGTGAACCTTTAAAATAGTCTGTCCATGTTGCAGACAGTAATACTGTTAAAGAGTTTAAAGGCCAAATAAATAAATACCTCCGGAATACTCTTCAACCATTTTTCTCAACCGTCATTTTTTAAAGCATTAACCTACTAGCTACCAGCAGGTACACTTATTAAAATGGATGGTTTCTTTTAACCTTATTTCATCATCTATAACATTACGGTAAAAATTACATGACAACCTTCAACCTTGCCCTCGTTCCCTTACTTGTTGCTTAGGTAGTGTAGCCCCTACAGTTCTTTGCAAAAAACCTAGTTTGAACCAAAAGTTTTGTTTCTACTTGATTTTTTCCTTTGAATTCCTTTATATATTCTCTCTCTCTCTCTCTCTCTCTCTCTCTCTCTCTCTCTCTCTTCTCTTTCTCTTTCTCTTTCTCTTTCTCTTTCTCTTTCTTCTCTCTCTCTCTCTCTCTTTCTCTCTCTCTCTCTCTCTCTCTCTCTCTCTCTCTCTCCTCTCCTCTCTCTCATGTCTCTCTCTTCTCTCATCTCTCTCTCTCTTCTCTCTCTCTCTCTCTCTCTCTCTCTTCTCTCTCTCCTTCTTCCTCTCCTCTCCCTTCCACAACAACACACACACACACACACATAAACATACAGTGTTTCACCTTTCTTATCAATATACCCTGATACTTTCCTCTCGTCCTTACTTTATATTCCTTCTTTTACTCTCCTTTATCCTTCCATCTCCCTTCCCGCTTATCATCACAATCGTCCTTCTACTCCGGCACCTCATTTCCTCCCATCTCTACATATTGCTGCTATTCATCCCCCCTTTTCTCTCTCTCTCTCTCTCTCTCTCTCTCTCTCTCTCTCTCTCTCTCTCTCTCTCTCTCTCTCTCTCTCTCTCTCTCTCTCTCTCTCTCTCTCTCTCTCTCTCCTCCTCTCCTCTCTCTCTCTCTCTCTTGTTTTAGTCCATGGGCTAGAAATTGATAAGGTTCCCCCTTTCTTTATTCTGCCACCATTTGTTCAGTTACATTGATGTCTAAGCTTCAAGAAAAGCATTGTTAGTCAAGCAATATCTGATTGCTAGTACCCGTAAATATATATTAAAGATGGCTGCTGGCGGACGGAGGTAAAACGGAATACAACGCCATTTTTCAATCACCAACACTAAAAACAAGAGTTAGTTATGTATTCAAACTCTTTTTGAAGTGAAAAATTGATTGGAATTGTTATTCTAGGGCTTCAAGATCTTTTAATGTGTCAAAAACCTAGAACCAATGCCAAATTGGGTTAAATTGATGGACACAGTTATATATTTGGTAGCACTACAATAATTAACTAGGGGGGGGGTCACTCAGTAGAGCGCATACCTCCGCCCGAATATTTCATCAATTGGTTGCCATGGCAACAGTTGTCAATAGATTTCATCCAAAATTAAATCAGTTCTTCCTTATACCAAATAGACGTGGTATACCGAGTTTGGTCGAAATCTATTCGTTACTTTTCGAGAAATCCTGTACACTAACAAACAGACAGACAGACAGACAGACAGACAGACAGACAGACAGATCGGGGTGAAAACATAACCCCTCCAACTTCGTTGGCGGAGGTAATGATCATCATTATCTTCAACTTCATGAAAATACTCATCTTCATGGCTGAGAACTGGTGGTTCAAGCTCTTCAATTTCTATATCATCATCACCAAAGTTGTAGGTTTTATTGCCTTGAATTGAAACTCATTCCCGTGGCATCATTTCTGGATGAATCCACTGGAAATCCAGTCCCTCTGGTCCCTGAACCCAGCAATTTAGAATCGGGTCTGATAGGTGATGAGGTGGCTCCTTTTTTTTTTTTTTTTTTTTTTTATACATCAAAGAAATGATGTAAAGGGCCAAAAAAACCATGGACAAAAACAAAATAACAAAAAGCCGCTTAGTTAACAGTCCATATAAAGTAGACAGTAAGGGCCGTACCAAGAGTCATGATGAAGATCGAGCGACGAACGACAAACGACCGAGGAAGGGTACCATAAAAGGGATATTTTTCGGAACGAAGAGCAGCGACGACGGTCGAAGGTCGGCACGAAGGCACGGGTACCCCTGTGTCTCCGTGCCGACCTTCATCGCTGCTCTTCGTTCCGAAAAATATCCCTTTTATGGTACCCTTCCTCGGTCATTCGTCGTTTGTCGCTCGACCTTCATCATGACTCCTGATACGGGCCTAAGAGTGTTCAATTGTTGGTGTCTAGGGACCACCGATATCACCAATGGTCATGTGGTTGCATTGGGTATGAAAACATGTGGTGATTGTTGCAGTTATAGTGGTAGGTACTAGGTAACGTGGCTGGCTGGAGCGGGAGTAAGTGGAGGCACGTGGGTGTCCGTATGCCACCCCTTCAATGCGGTACCTGGTAAGAACATAAGAAAATAAGAAAATAAGGAAGCCACAAGAGGCCGTGAGACCTACACGTGGCAGTTCATGTTACTTAACACACCTACATCCACCTTTCATCCCTATCCATAAAGCTGTCTAGCCTCCTTTAAAAACTCCCTATTGACTAACCACCTGACGACTGAGTCCATTACAATCATTTACCACCCTATTTGTGAACCAGTTTCTCCCTATTTCTTTTTTAAGTCTACGCTTTTCCAGTTTAAATATGTTACTTCTTGTTCTATCCTGCTTACTAGGCGTAAGAACTTTTCCTACATCTCCTTTATTGTATACCTTAAACCACTTAAACACTTCTATCAGATCGCCCCTTACTCTTCGCCTCTCGAGTGAGTGTATATTTAATAGCTTCAATCTTATCTTATAACTAAAGTTACGCATCCCCTGTATCATTTTAGTCAACCTTCTCTGGGCTGATTCTAACAAGTTTATATCCATCGTATAATACGGAAACCGCATAGTCTAGGTGAGGTCTGACTAGAGCAGGGGTTCCCAAAGTGGTCGATATCGACCCCCAGGGGTCGATGGGACCATCCAAGGGGTCGATGAATCGCCAGGGGGTCGAAAGGGGGTCAATAAATGGCTAGGGGGTCGATGAATGGCTAGGTGAGGAAAGTTTAAGCACGCAACAGCTGCCAACAACCGTTATGCAAGTGGTACCAAAGCCGCCTCTGTGTCACCCTGACATAGAGACGGCTTTGACTTGGCTCGGTGCTAGTCTGTGACGTCACGTCAGATATGTACCCCGCCCCACGTACCCTCCACACACACACCGCTCTCTCTCCCCTCCTCTGTCCCAAGATTGTACCGTACGTGAAATATTCCTGTCCGCTTCCCGTACTGAGCGAGCGAGCGTATTCCTCCCTCTCATTGATGAGTGGATAGCCAGTAGTCCAGTACATTCTCAGCACGCTACTACTACTACTACTACTACTACTATTACTACTACTACTACCTATAAGTAATACTATAATTCCCCATATTCATTTAATCATAACATTTATGTATTATGTTTTTTCTTCTTCATAACATATACTATTTTCATTTAGATGTGTGGGGGTCGATGAAAAATTTGAAACTTCATTAGTGGGTCGATGAGCTGAAGAGTTTGGGAACCCCTGGACTAGAGCCAAATAAAGCTTTAAAATAACCTCAGCACTTCTACTTTTAACACTCCTGGCAATGAATCCTAAAGTTAGCCGCTCCACGTTAGAGGACGAGATGGTGTGCGCCGAAGCCGCAGCACACCTCAGGAGTGTCGTGTCCCTCAACGCCATCAACCAGGATCAAGACCCTTCACACCTCGATCCGTTACATCAAAACGCCGATAGGACGATCCAGGAACTCCGAGCCGCAGCAGCGAAGGACCCGTCGTACACCCGCCTACGGGACTGCGTGACGTCAGGATTCCCTCCTAATCGGTACACCCTGCACAGCTCTCTACTCCCCTACTTGAAATTCCGTGACTGCCTGTACGCAGACGGGGAGCTGGTCCTGTATGGCCAGAGAATTGTAGTTCCTGCAGCCCACTGCCGCCGCACCCTTGCTCGGCTGTACGACAGTCACCGAGGTGTTGCAGCCACGAAGCGCCGGGCACAGCAGACTCTCTTCTGGCCAGGTATCGATGCCGACATTACCAGCACCGTGCAAGCCTGCGAGCCATGATCTTGCATGATCTTGCAGCCCAGCCAGCAACAGTAACCACTGCTACATGTGCGACGACCACCCCTCCAGGCCTTTCGAGTCCGTCTCCGCAGACTTCTTCTCCGTCGCCGGGAAGTCGTTCCTGGTCATCGCGGACAGACTCTCCGAGTGGCCTGTGGTCGTCCCCTGCGGGGCCGATACTACCGCCACGCACACCAAACGGCTATTCTGCCGGTACTTCCGGGAAGTTGGTGTCCCGCTCCGCCTCAGGACTGACGGCGGGCCCCAATTCACCAGCACCGACTTTCGGAACTTCACGGAGCGCTGGGGTGTCCACCACGCGGTATCTTCGCCGCATTACCCCCAGTCTAATGGCAACGCCGAGGCAGCCGTCAAGTCGGTGAAACACCTCATCCTCAAGACGGCGCCCAACGGCAACATCGCCAGTGAAGACTTCGACAGGGGTCTCCTGGATCTGCGCAACACTCCTAACTCCACGGGACGATCCCCTGCGATGACACTTCATGGCCACCGGCTCCGCTCCTGTGTCCCTGCCCATCCTGAGTCCTTCTCGGAGGAGTGGCAGGCCCGCACAGAGGACTGTGATCGCCGAGCTGTCGCCCGCGCTGAGCAGGTCAAGGCTCAGTACGACCAGCACGCCCATCCCCTTCCCAGGCTGTGTGTCGGCCAGACCGTCCGTATTCAGGACCCGACATCACACCGCTGGGACAAGGTCGGGGTTGTTATGGGCTGCGGCACGATCAGGAACTTTGAGGTGCGTCTTCCTAGTGGGCGTGTCTGGTGGCGAAACCGTCGTTTCCTCCGACCTGTTCTATCCCCTAGTGATGATCCCCTCCTCCCCATCCCTGTGTCCCCTTGCTCGGACGAGAAAATCACGTCCCCTTTAATTCAATCCCCAGTGACCCCGCGCCGTTCTAAGAGGCTCATGGAAAAGGAGTCCGATCGAGACTTAGAGCTACGAGCGTGAGGGGGGAGGGAGGTGTGGATATGTGATTACAGACAAGACAGTCACACGTACATATTGGCACGCCTCTTAATAAACATACACAGATTGTTACATAGCATCTGCGCCACAACACGGCAACAGCGCATTGCCCCTCAGGCGCTCCATGTAACCAGTTGCTACACAGCAGGCGGACCGCTAACATCAGCTCTCCGCTGGTGGTCCCGCTTATCTCTATTCTCTATCAATAAATACCTACGGAAGTAATGCTCGCTTCTCCCTCGGGTAACCTCCCCACAACCACTTCTGTTAATCACTGCAACACGAGCAACACCCTCTTCTACCATTTCCCTAGTTATCACAATATCTTTCAGTTTCTCATCATCGCTTCCTTTAAGCATTTGTTCACTATCAGGTATCGTCTGTATATCCTTCTGAATAAAAACACTTAAGAAATAATAATTTCAACTTTTACACATATCCTCAGCCGTAGTTACGATCTCACCCTGCCCTATTCTTAACGGCCCCACAAATTCCCTAGTCTTTGTTTTATAAACCTGAAGAAAAACCTTAGGGTCGTTCTTTGCCTGTCCAGCGACCTTAATCTCATAATTGTTCTTAGCTACTCTTGTTAATCTCTTCACTGTCCTCCCCATCACGTTATACTGTTATTTGCTAACCTGTTGACTTAGTTAGACAGTTATACTTAGAAGATCATTAACTAATAATAAAAAGAGAGGACAGAACCTGAGGAACACAACTATCGATAGACTTAGAAGAACAATGACCGTATACTCTAGCTGCAATATAACCGTTTGAAAGGAAATTGAAGATGAAGGTGCAGAGATAAGGATATAAACTGAATGAGGGTAATTCAGAAATTAAAGATTTGTGCCAGACTCTATCAAAAGCTTTTGATATATCAAGAGAAACAACAAACATTTTACCGAAACCCTTATAGGAAGATGACCAAGATACAGTTAGGAAAGCTCAATAGATCGCCCTTTACGGAAACCGTACTGACAATCAGATAAAAGATTGTGAGCAGATATATGTTGAAGAATGTTCTAATTATGTATAGATTCAAAAGCTTTAGAAAGGCAGGAAGTCAGAGTAATATAACAGTAGTTTGAAGGATTATAATGGTCACCCTTCTTAGGAACAGGTTGAATATGAGCATACTTCCAGCAAGGATAGGTTGTAGTAGAGAGACAAAGACGGAAAGTTTGACCAGACAGGGTACAAACACAGAAGCACATATTTTTAAACAATAGGAGGGAATCCATCAGGACCGTAAGCCTTCCAAGGATCAAGGTCAGAAAGGGCAAGGAAAACATAATTACGAATGATCGTAGTAACCGGCATAATATAGTCAGAGGTTGGAGTAGAAGAAGGAACAAGCCCTTCATCAACCAGAGAAGAATTCTTTGCAAATGCTTGAGTAAAGAGTTTAGATTTTGAAGTAGATGAGACAGTTGTGAAACCATCTGGGTGAATCATAGGAGGGAAAGATATCGAAGAAAACTAATTGTAAGAGATGTTTTTAAATAGATGCCAGACGTTCCGAGAGGAGTTTGAGGAGTTTTAGCTATTATTTTGTTCCTCTTTAGCTACGCTGTTCATCGTAATCTTCAATAAATTAGAAAGATTTTGACATTGTCTATGAATGAAGGAGTTTTTGGTAAGATGAAGAAAATATTTGGCATGATTACGGGCAAACATATAAAAGACGTGAGTTAATGGAGATGGATAATTATGGTACCGTCTGTGAACCACCTCTCTATTTTGGACAGCATGGGAACAAGCAGAGTTTAACCAAGGTATACAGGGATTAATATTAGAGGAAGTATATGGAATGTATGCCTTCATGCCAGAGACAATGACCTCAGTTCTGCACTCTGCACAAAGAGATGGGTCTCTGACTTGGAAGCAATAATCATTCGATGGAAAATCAGAGTACTATTGTCTTAGGTCCTCCAACTTAGCTGAGTTGAAATGGCAGAAGTTACTCCGGTTATGTGGGTCCCGAGGCGGCACCGGAGCGATAGGACAGGTTACGAAAATAAAATAGCGATCGGAGGAGCCCAACGGAGAGAATATTTTTACAGAGTAATCAGAAGTGTTAGAGGTTAGGAAAAGGTCAAGAATGTTAGGCGTGTCTCCAAGGCGGTCAGGAATACGGGTAGAGTGGTAAACAAGCTGTTCTAGGTCTTGGATGATAGAAAAGCTGTAGGCACCAGGTTGGTCAGTGAAAGGAGATGATAGTTAATACTGGCGGTGAACATTGAAAACCCCAAGAATGGAAATTTCTGCAAAAGGAAAATAAGATGAAATGTGTTTCACTTTGGATGTTAAATAGTCGAATGATTTCACATAGTCTGAGCAGTTAGGTGAAAGATATACAGCACATAAAAAAAATGTTATGAGAGTGGCATCGAAGTTGAAGCCAGATGGTAGAAAATTCTGAAGATTCAAGACATTGGGCAAGAGAGCAAATTATGTTGTTGCGTACATATACGCAGCAGTCAGCTTTGGAATAAAAAAGATAATAGAGTTACAGAAAAAAAAATACTGACTTCTTTTATTGCTCACAGACACCTGAGTTTCGGTGAGGAAAAAAATTAGTTCTAGAGCAGGAGAGGTGTTGTAGTACAGCTGATAATCTCTCATATCATAAGAATTGTGCAAATTATGACTAAAGCATGAAATTTCTACCAGTGTTAGTACATGCCATAAGCTTCATTTTCAGATCGGGAGGTAAGGCAGATTTGACCTCTGAGGACCGTGAGAGGTCAATGGCCTCAAAGTATCAAAATATTGATGTTTGGCGTCATTGGTTAATGGTAAACATGTTTATGATGTACAAACCATGCATTTGTGTTCCAATAAAAGTGTCTACATATTCCACACAGCGTTGGTAATTATTTACAGGTGTCTAGCTTTGACCTCTGAGGACAGTGAGAGGTCAATTACCTCAACATATCAAATATTGATGCCAATGAATGTAAACTGTGGTGGCTGGTACTAACACAATTGTTGTATTTGGGTGTTTTGGGCAGGATTCCCTGCCTGATGATCGAAGCCAAGATACAAGCATCCCAGACCTGATCGTCACTATGGCAAAGCGTCATATCCTCATAGACCCAGCCCAGCCCTCTACGTCCAAGCAATCAAGACCACCCCCAAGAACTAGCTGGGAGCTTTGTATTCTTTGCCAAGCAGAGACAGATGAACCTTTGCAGTGCCCACTAAGATCAACCATGAAACCGAGTGGTAGTTGCTATGCATCGTTGACAGAAGACCTCCTTCAGTTCAAGGGACTTCGGCACATGCCAATGGAACTCAACGTGAACAGACTGGATAATGGCGATGGCGTAGAAGCTACCTTGAGGACACACAGTGCTCAGTGGCACAAGAAATTTCGTTTAAAGTTTAACAAAAAAATGTTTGACCAGCAGAGCAGAGCATAATCAGCTTCAGGACAGCAATCTAGTACCGGTACTCCAACCGTGCACACACGATCAGCAGCTGCCCACAGGCTTCCACAGTCAACTGAGCCTATCTGTTTCTTCAGCAATAAGCTAGCTGGCACTGCAGCCTTGCACGAAGCAGCTACAAAGGAAGCTGACAAGAACGTTCGGAGATGTGCCACTGAATTGGGGGACACTGAACTGCTGGCCAAGCTAAGACATGATTGCCATCGAGGCAAAATACCATCGCAACTGTCTCCGTGCATTATACAACAAAATCAGACCAGCCGCACTCAAGGACGAGGATGCGGATCGTCTGCATGGCATAGCCTTTGCTGAGCTGGTGGTATTCATGGAGGACATGCATGCAGATAAGGACAATGCCCCTGTATTTAAACTCTCAGACGTGGCTAACCTCTATAAGACGAGATTGGAGCAGCTGGATGCCACGGTAACCAACAGAATACACACAACCAGACTGAAGGACAGACTTCTTTTTGTGCTTCCTGATCTGAGAGCCCATTCTCAGGGCCGAGACACACTTTTCTTGTTTGAGAAAGATATAGGTCCCGCCGTGAAGAAGGCCTGTGATCATGACAGTGATGCCATGCACCTAGTAAGAGCAGCACAGGTAGTACGTAGATAAATCTTTCAGACCAGGTTCACCTTTGACGGTGCGTTCCACGCTGACTGCCAGAAAGATTCTGTGACACCATCCCTCCTTGCTCTGGTGAACATGATCCTCGATGGGGTAAACATCAAGCACCAGACTAAGTTGGCCAACGCAAGCACCACAACTGCTGCTCTTACAGTATCGCAGCTACTGGTGTTCAACAGTGTAAAGCATGCACGCAGTGTGGAGTCAACCTCAGTGCACCACAGCCGCGAGAGAGAAACCCCACTCCCACTCTATTTGTCCCTCAAGATTCACGCTGTGACCAGGAGCAGAGGTCTGATTGACACACTGTTCAGCCTAGGGATGTGTGTGTCATATGATAGATTACTACAGCTCACAGCTGACATTGCCAATGGTGTCTGCCAGCGCTTCAACATGGAAGAAGTTGTTTGCACACCCAAGTTGCGCAAGGGACTGTTCACTACTGGGGCTGTCGATAATATTGACCATAACCCCAGCTCTGCGACAGCCAAGGATTGTTTTCATGGCACAGGTATCTCCCTAATGCAACATCCATCACACACGAATGGCGAACTCGACCGTGGTGTAGTGGTGATTGGGCAAGACATCTCTTCCGCCAAGTCGGTAGCACCTCTGCCATCAGTGTACACAAGTGTGCCACCTGCTGCCATGAAGACGAAGCACTTCACTGCACCGGCTGTACAACATCCTGCAAGGCCTCCCGACCTCCTGGCTGCTGAAGCTGGCCGTCTGTGTCTGTGACGAAGCTGTGTCTTCTTTCGCTGGCAGAGGGAAGAAGACTGCTTGGGAGACTTGGAAAGTGTTCCCACAGGTGACTGATGCCTTTGAATAACTCTTACGCATGCCAAGTGATGTGAGTGAGGAGTCAATGTCACTGCTGGAGTGCTTCGTTGTGCTGATGTATGACCGCACCAGTGACAGCATGGAAGTGAACGATGCTAGGAAACAGCGCTTCGCACACAAGTCTAGGGGTCTAGAAAACATTCCCCCAACGCAGGCAGCACTCCAGCAGCACATCAAGCGTGCATCTCTCCAGGGCAACTGCTGGAACCAAACTCTGGTCCTGAATCCAGAGTTACCAATCCCATCTGACTAGGGCTGGACAAAGGAGGCCTCGGGGTGGCAGCCTCTTTGGACGACACTGCCAGAGGCATCAAAATCTTGCCACGAACTGATCCACTGCGGCTGCAAGAAGGGATGTACCGGCCGCTGCAAGTGCACCAAGGCTGCACTAAAGTGCACTGCATTATGTGCATGTTCAGGAGACTGTTAGGTGCAATCAGACACCTTTATATTTATGCGTCTATATGGATAATGTGTGTGTATTACATGTACCGGTATGTACTATACATGTGTCTGAAGTAACTGACCTCACTGTACTTTAAGCTTATAGACTATGTTCAGTGCACATTGAAAATTAAGGTTGCACAAATGATCTTACAACACGATTTTATGCAAGCTGTTCTGGACACCACAATAACCTAAATGTGTATTTCAATAAATTTGTTTTCTGAGGTCACTGACCTCATTTAAAGCACTTGTTCAGTCATGGTTGCATCCTGTGATTGTGTATAGATAGGCTCTCCAGAAGATGAAGGGACCAACACATGGCAACATACCTTTTTAATGATTCCCAAAACAGACAAACTGCACCAGAATCGTGAAAAAATTACAATTTCAATGTAATTGAGGTCATTAACCTCTCACTATCCTCAGAGATAAAATCTGACTTACCTCCCGATCTGAAAATGAACCTTATGGATATATATAATAACACTGGTAAAAATTTCATGCTAGAGTCATAATTTGCACAATTGTTATGAATATCTGCTGCACTATTGTTCCACATATTTGAAGTTAAATCTGAGACCACGATATAAGCTTGGTAGTTGTAGCACCTATTGGTATTTACCAATAAGTTAAATTATCTTGAAACTCCAAATAGCAATTTAAATCAATATGTCACCCCAAAAACAGCTGGAATACATAAATAACTTATTTTTAGTTTTGCTGGTTGAAAAATGGTATTGTATCCAGTTTTTCTCCCGTCCGCCAGCAGCCATCTTTAATATATATTTACGGGTACTAACAATTATAAATCGCTCGACTAACAAAGATTTTCTGAAAGCGTAGACATCAGAGTAATTGAAAAAAAATGTTGGCAGATATAAAGAAAGGGGGGGATGGCGGGTTCTGGTTGCCCGTGTTCTATTTCTTCCTCCCTTCTCTCGCTTCCTCCCTCTCTCCCTCCAGACATGTAAGACATGTTCGCGTCGTGTTCAAACAAGCCGTGACGCGTAGCCTCTGTCCCATCGTCACCTCTTGCATTCCCTTCCGGTCCTATTTTTATTTCTCGCCTGCTTTCATACTTAGATTTTTCTGTTCCATTTATATATATATATATATAGTTTACACTGATAAGTATTTCGGCTTTTATTTTCTTGTCCCTTATGCTCTCCATTTATATTGGGGTTTAATTTTGTTGTTCTTCATTGCAGTTTCTGTTATATATATATATATATATATATATATAGATATAGATATAGATATATATAGATATATATATATATATATATCTGCCTTTTGTTTCGTCTGCCTTTCACTATATATATCTTTCTTGTATTTGTTTTATCCTTCCTTGTTATTAATTTTTCCTCCTACTCTTCCTCTCTTGTTTTCGCTGTAATTTTGTCTCGTTCCCTTTAAATATATTTCTTCCCTGCTTTTCTTATTTTGCCAAGCGTATTTCTCTTCTCTTTTTGATCCCCCGTTTTATGCCTCGGTTTTCCCTATTGATTGTCATTGCTCTAGTTATTTGTCCATTGATGTTTTTTTACTATATTTTTGTCTTCCAGTCATATTTCCCTACTTTTTTTCATGAAGCTATTATTTTGTTCCTCTGTTAGTGCCACCACTGTCGCCACTGTTAATGCCGCGATCTTGCTAAGCACCGTTTGCCATGCACGTTGGTCATGTATGGGTTGGAATAATCAGTTGGTTATCTTTCTTGGTTTTAATAAAGGATAACAAAGTACTTTCATTTACTTGTAGTATTCAGGGACTCTCACTTTCACTCTGTGTTCACTGCGTGTAGAATGTTCAAGGTCTCTCACTCTGTCTCTCGCGTTCACTGCGTCTCTCGTGTTCACTCTGTCTCACGGATGTTTGAATCGTGAGGTGACCTCTACACACTCAGTCACGTGTGTGTCTTTCTAGGACCAAAAGTTATCTGCCCAAAAAGTGAGTCTTTTCACAACTAACCTATGAACATGACGTCACGTCACGTCACGTTTTGGAGCTACCAATAAGAGACAAGACATACACTGTCCTCCCTTTCTCTTCAGCCAATCATGAAAGGCAAGGAAAGGCTGAATTTACACTTTTCGTAATCTAGACCTTAATCTTTGTTTTGACAAGCAGGAAGAATTATCGGTTATACAAGAATTCTGGCGTACATTTTCTCGCTCTCTCTCTCGCTAATAAATCAATCTAGCTAACTTATTTCTATCCTTATTCAGACTAAAACACCTATTACACCTCTTTAGCTACACTGTTCATCGTAATCTTCAATACTTTTGTTTTTCTTTGGCTTCATAATTTTCCCTTTATGGTCAGTTTTCCTTAAGTCTACTATCTTTTCGCATTTTTCCACTTATTTTGTCGTCCTTTCATTTATTTATTTATATTCCTTATTTTTCTGTCTTTTTCTTTTAACTCTTTTCATATTTGTTGCTCACTTTCCTTCTAATTATTCATTTATCTTACTTTTTTCATTATCTTCCTTTTATCGTTTATTTACATGATAATCAAACTTTCTATATATTTTTCCCTCCTCACCTTCAGTACAATATTTTTTTTCCCGTTGAACTTATTTCCTTCTTCACTGTGTATGTATGTTATTCCTTTATTGCTTTTTCTCCTCCTCGACCATTCATGCCTTTTGTTCTCTTCCAAGTTCCCTTTGGCCGTTTCCTCTTTCCTCGTTAATTCTCTCTCTCTCTCTCTCTCTCTCTCTCTCTCTCTCTCTCTCTCTCTCTCTCTCTCTCTCTCTCTCTCTCTCTCTCTATTGGATTAAGAGCAACAAATTAACTTTATATATTAATAAAACTTGCTTTATGGTTTCCAGTCCCCTTATGACTCAGCCAGTACACACACAAATAAAGATAAATAATCTATCATTACATGAGGTTTTCGAATTTAAATTTCTAGGGATATATATAGATAGTAAGTTGAAATGGAAAGAACATATTGATATGGTGAAATCTAAGATATCGTTATACACAGGCATACTTTACAGACTAAGGCACTATTTGAATGTAAAATGTTTACTACAAGTTTATTTTACCCTAATATATCCACATCTTTTATATTGTTCATCTTTATGGGGAGGTGCCTATAAAACCTTCATTGACAGCCTCTTTATTAGTCAGAAAAAGTTGTTACGTGTTATGTTCTTTAAAAATCGTCATGACCATACCATCAGTATTTTCCGAGACTTCAAGTTATTAAAGCTTCCAGATATCATACTCCTTCAAACCAATCAATTTGTACATAAATCCATGCACTCTTTACCTTTAGACTTTGGCTTTAGAGCAATACCCTACAATGTAACCCGAAGACCACATGATTTACGTATACCATTGTGCAGGACATCACATGCACAACAGAGTATCTTGTCAGGAGGAACTAAAAGCTGGAACAACTTACCAGAACATTTTATTACTGATGAAAACTTAAAATCTTTCAAACGTAACTTGATAAAAAGCATGCTTGACAAATACAATGAAAATTTATAAACTCTTTACAACCATAAATGTCAGTGTTTTTTTTTATGGTTAAGATTTTTTTTTTTTATGCATTTAAAATGATTGGTTTACTATCGTTAACTTCCATATTATCATCCATAAAATGTTATATTTTCAAAATGGCCTGACCATTCCCTTGCTATGTTATTATGTATTATAGCTTTCAGGTCCTATAAAAGCTTCGGCTTATTGGACCTGGCTTTATCACTATATGTAATATGTTCATATGTACAAAACTACATGGCCAAATAAATAAATATATCAATAAAAAAATCTCTCTCTCTCTCTCTCTCTCTCTCTCTCTCTCTCTCTCTCTCTCTCTCTCTCTCTCTCTCTCTCTCTCTCTCTCTCTCTCTCTCTCTCTCTCTCTCTCTCTCTCTCTCTCTCTCAACTTTCACCGTAACAATTCTCAAATAGACACATGTCCTGAGTCGTCCTGGGTTGAGAATGAGACCAACCTCGTGGTTGTTGACAGAGAGACGGGCCATTACCGCTGCCGCCAACCCCCTCATTGGTGCTCCCCTCCTCACTCTTAGCGGTATAAGAGGATTGGCCTATGCTCTTCCAACCTTCCAACCCCCAAACCAACAACGAGAGAGAGAGAGAGAGCGAGAGCGAGAGCGAGAGCGAGAGCGAGAGCGAGAGAGAGAGAGAGAGAGCGAGAGCGAGAGCGAAAGCGAGAGCGAGAGCGAGAGCGAGAGCGAGAGCGAGAGCGAGAGAGAGAGAGAGAGAGAGTCTACCTGTACTGCTTTTCAGTTATATATATATATATATATATATATATATATATATATATATATATATATATATGTGTGTGTGTTTGAGGTCGTGCTGGTTCTTTTTCCTCTCCTTCCCCACCACAAATCATGACTGCAAAGTAGCTGTTTTAAAGAAAAGTATCTTTCATCACGACGCTGAAAACGTAGGAGTCGAGACTTGAAAAGAGTAGGAGTAATTATGTTTTTATTATTCTTTACGTCGCAGTTTTCGTATCTAGCAAGCAAATCTCATTACATGTGGAAGACTCGATACTTCTCTATTCATTACCACTTTCCGATGGACTGTAGCATTCATAATGCTATATAATTATATATGGCAATAATACAAATATTGATAATAATGTAAGCTGAAATGTAGCTCACAATGCGATGGAGTGAAGAACAGTTTTTGAGAACTTGGTTTTTAAGAATCTACATACAGCCAATCTTATGTAGTCCGTGGAGCGTTACCGGAATATGCGCTCGGTATGCCTGCTCAGAGCCAACTGACTCGTCAGCCAACAGGCAGGCTACTTAGTGGTTATACATATATATATATACATATATATATATACATATATATATATATACATTATATACATATATATATATATATATATATATATATATATATATATATATATATATATATATATATATATATATATATATATTATATCTATACTAATATAAGCGAAAGTGTGTCTGTCTGTCTGTGTGTGTGTGTGTGTGTGTGTGTGTGTGTGTGTGTGTGTGTGTGTGGTATAGGTTCCGCCCCCCGTGGCGCAAACACCTCATATGGCACATTTTTGGAATCAGGTTGACCAGGTGAAGGTCATAAGCCCACTTATGAGATGATCCGATCACTTTTTTTTTTTTTTTTTTTTAGCAGCCTATTAGCGAGAATTTTTGAAAACAAAAGTGGGTTGCGAGAATTGAGGAAGCCTTGATGTAGGGTGATGGGTAATGGGTGAGTGAATGGGTGGGTGATGGGTAATGGGTGTGGGGTGATGGGTGAGTGAATGGGTGGGGGGTGATGGGTTGGGGTGATGGGTGATGGGTGAGGGAATAGGTGGGGGGTGATGGGTAATCTATAATAATATAAGCGGAAGTGTGTCTGTCTGTCTGTGTGTGTGTGTGTGTGTGTGTGTGTGTGTGTGTGTGTGTGTGTGTGTCTGGTATAGGTTCCGCCCCCCGTGGCGCAATCAACTCATATGCCACATTTTTGGAACCGGGTTGACCAGGGGAAGGTTTAAGCCCAATTATGAGATGATCCGATCATTTTTTTTTTTTTTTTTTTAGCAGCCTATTAGCGATAATTGTGAGAAAAAAAGTGGGTTGCGAGAATTGAGGAAACCTTGATGTAGGGTGATGGGTAATGGGTGAGTGAATGAGTGGGGTGATGGGTAATGGGTGTGGGGTGATGGGTGAGTGAATGGGTGGGGGGGTGATGGTTGGGGGTGATGGGTGATGGGTGAGGGAATAGGTGGGGGGTGATGGGTAATGGTAAATATAAGCGAAAGTCTGTCTGTCTGTGTGTGTGTGTGTGTGTGTGTCTGGTATAGGGTTCCGCCCCCGTGGCGCAAT
>JACEEZ010017205.1:50000-62500 GCA_016584305.1 Chionoecetes opilio
CCCCACCCCCCACCCGTGTGTGTGTTTCTCTCCCCCATGAGTCTTCCTAACAAAGGCACACAAACATAATCTTATCTTTCATCGAACACACACGTACGTATATACTGCCTCGTGTCTGACCCGGAAAAGACGAGTGCAATGTTAAGAAGGAAGAACCTGAGATGCATGAAATTATTCGAGGAGAGAGTAAATATAAACTGGACTGATTATGTGATATGAAAAAAAAGCCTGTTGATTCAGAACGTGAAGTCAACATACGAATATTTGACGAAACAAAATGAGACAAACATAAAACAACACAGGTAAACACAGGAAGCCTTACTCGTTTTGTGATAGCGTTCAGACGTAGCGTGACTGCCTCTTCTACGTGGTAATGACAGTAGTAGTAGTAGTAGTAGTGGTAGTAGTAGTAGTAGTAGTAGTAGAAGTAGTAGTAGTAGTAGTAGTAGTAGTAGTAGTAGTTGTTGTTGTTGTTGTAATATAGTAGTAGTAGTAATAATAATAGTAATAATAATAATATAGATTATAATAAAAACACTAATAACAACAACAAAGTTTTGTATTAGGAGTAAAATATGATGACAACAACTACAACAATAACAGTATCAGAAGACGGGTCGACAGCCTGGGGGAGCAATCAGCGGGCCAAGGAGGAACAGTTGACCGGGATGTTGAGTAAGGTGAGGGGAGGCACAGGTAGCTGGGGGGGGGGGGTTGAGGGGAGGCACAGGTAGCTGCAAGGGGCGGGGGGGGGGGAAAAAGGGGAGGGGAACAGGGAGGTCGAGCGGCTTCCCTTTCGTTGCCTTCGTCTTACAAAGAGCTTTTGATCCTCCTCGCAGCAACGCCCCGAGGCCACCAGGCGAGGAGAGCATCGTTTGCACGGCACGAGACCTACAGACACCGATTACTCTCCGTCCTCGCCTCACCCAGTTCTCGTCTTACACCGTCCTGGTCTCGTATCGTCTTCGTTTCGTACTGTTCTCGTCTTGTATTGTCCTCGTCTCACCTCGTTCTCGACTCACCCCCTTCCTCGCCTCCCCCTCGTTCTCAGCTCACCTCGTTCTCGTCTCACCCCGTCCTCATCTCACCCCGTTCTCGCCTCACCTCGCCCTCGACTCCTACCGCGCTCTTCCTATCTTCGTCTTAACCATTCCTTCCTGCATCGTTAATCCACGCGTCATTCTCTCTCTTTCTTTCTTTTCTATCGTTCCACTCTGTCCGCTTTCCCAATCGTGCTATCGCTTTCCCCTCTGTCCCGTAGTGTTCCATCGCATCCGTCGTGCTCCACCTCCTTGCGTTCCACCTCGCCTCGTTCCACCCCACTGCTCTCTCCTGGCCTTGCCCTCTCTCTTATAGACTTGCTGAAGACGCATGTAGAATCGTCGCTTGCCATTAGTATACGGTGTCAGGGGGAACTGCTACTTATTTTGTGTGTAGGGAGGATGTGTGCGTGTGCGTGTGTGTATGTGTGTGTGTGTGTGTGTGTGTGTGTGTGTGTGTGTGTGTGTGTGTGTGTGTGTGTGTGTGTGGGGTGTGTGTGTGTGTGTGTGTGTGTGTCACCCATGATCTTGTCCACGCGAGTCGGACCTGCGATCACACACACACACACACACACACACACACACACACACACACACACACACACACACACACACACACACACACACACCACTTCACTATCACCACCTCACCTGTTGCCTCGCTCACTCAACACCTTCAATGCACCTCATTAATAACGGGGATCTGCCACCTGTTACCTGGCGGGGCCGTCACCTGATGGCTGTTGGTTCTTGATGAGCAATGCATGAGTGACCCGCCCACCTGCCGCCCCTCGCCGCCTCACGCTCAGCTAAGCAGGAGGGGGCACAGGGAGGGAGGTACTTATCGTGTGTATTTCAACCATGGCCTGATCACGCGTTGGATACGTGTTCATGGGGAGGCGTTGACCGAGTGGTTAGCGTCTGGAAGTGGTGAGCTCAGCGTCCTGGTTCGAGTCCCGCTGGGTACAATTCTTTCTTCCATAGACGAGTGGCCGAAGTCTACCCACATGCTGCCCATCAACCCGACCTTTGACGGCGAGTGCATCGGAGGGCACCGGGGGGCGGCATGAGCATCTACGGGCGTCACTTTAATTTAGAAAATCCTGCCTGCGCCACCACTGCGATGGCCGACCATCCTAGCCCTCAAAGGAATCCAGAGGGCTCAACATTAAGCCCTCGTGGAGAGAAAAGAGCCTACTGGCGCTATAGGCAAACACGTAAAAAGAAAAAAGAAGAAAAAGAAACACTATTACCATCCCGGAAAGAGACCTTAGAGATTATAGAGACCGATTTTTTTTATAGTAAAGTTGGGCCCTCACACACCCCATCATTCTGCTTAAAGGGGACAGTACCTGTGTGTGTGTGTGTGTGTGTGTGTGTGTGTGTGTGTGTGTGTGTGTGTGTGTTTATCGAAAATATCCGTAATTCCGTTAATTCTGTAAATTTATTTCCTCTATTTTTATTTTTTATTTTTTGTCTTATAATTATTCCAGTGTTTTTCGTTTTTCTTTGATATTCTTCTTCCTACATTTACCGTCATTGTTTGCCACTTTATTTAGCTTCGTTAGTTTACTATTATGTGCGTCATTATTTTGACACTAACTTTTTATTATGATATTTTGGTCTCGTTATCTTGTTGTCATTGCCTGGCGTGATTCAGTGGGCGGTTTTGTCCACCTTCCTTTCCACCAGGCCACTTTACCCACGCCCTCCACATGTCCACCCACACCCTTCCACCATGTCCCTCCACCACTCCCTTTCACTCCCATCTCTCCACCACCCACTCCTTGTCACTCCTCAGCCGCCCTATACCTACTCCCTCCACTCGCACTTTCATCGCTATTTTTTTTCTACGTGTGATGTTTGCAACTTCAATTTTGGGTTCCTTAGATTTTCCTCCTGCACCCTTTCCTCTTATTTTTCTTTTTTAATCGTCATCATTTTTTTTTCTTCTTCTTCTTTCCAAAGGTGTTCATAGTTTGACAGGTTAAAGTTACTGCCGCTTTGCATACCAACTTGAAATGAGAGAGAGAGAGAGAGAGAGAGAGAGAGAGAGAGAGAGAGAGAGAGAGAGAGAGAGAGAGAGAGAGAGAGAGAGAGAGAGAGAGAGAGAGAGAGAGAGAGAGAGAGAGAGAATATTACATTTTCTTCCTCTTCACCATTATTATAGTTCCCTTCCCTTCTCTCCTCTTCTAATGTATCCTCTCATTTCTCTCCCTTCTTTATCTCCATTCGGCCTCTTCCTTTCAATCCCTTTTTCTTCAACTCTATCTAACTTTACGATTATTCATTTCCTTCATCCATTCTTTCGTTTTGCATCCTATTCGCCTTTCTCCTTTGCATATTCCTTTCTACCCTTTTTCTGGTATCTTTATGTCACTTCCCATCTCCTGTCTTCCTTCCTCTCACATCTCTGCTCACTTTCACTTCCATCGTTCCTCTATTATTTCCCTTTTCCTTCACTTTCTTCCTACCTCCTTCCTTCCATTCCTCTTCAATCTTCCATCATTCATCCATTTTTTCCCCTTTCCTTCACTTTCTTTCCATCTCCTTCCTTCCATTTCTCTTCAATCCTCCCACTTCCCATCTTTATATACTTTTCTCGCACCGTATCTTGCCTTCCGAAAAGTTGTTGATAGCTTAGCGATATTTTATAGAAATTTATTGACATATAATCGTTTAATGACTTTAAAAGCTTCTTGTCATGTGTCGTAAATGTAGTGACCTTTTTACCCTCAATATGTCGGTGAAAAATCGGGTGAGTTTTAACACGTGATCGATTTAGATTTATTTATCATCCAAAAAGAGAAAATGGAAAAAAAATGGTATGCGGTATGTTGCAAATCTGTATAGAAAAAAAGTATGTAGTATTTTTATTGCGAGTGATGCATCGACTGTCCAGTTTACGTCTCTGCCGGGACAGATTTGGTATCGTTATCTTGTTTTCAGTTGCCTGGCGTGGAACTGTTGGGCGGTTTTGTCCACCTTCCTATCCACCAGGCCACTTTACCCACGCCCTCCACATGCCCGCTCACACCTTCCACCATGTCCCTCCACCACTCCCTTGCACTCCCATCTCTCCACCACCCACTCCTTGACACTCCTCGGCCGCCCTATACCTACTCCCTCCACTCGCACTTTCATCGCTATTTTTTTTTCTACGTGGTGTTTGCAACTTCCACTTTGGCTTTTTAAATATTCTTCCTCCACCCTCTCCTTTTCTTTTTCTTTTTTAATCGTCATCATCATATTCTTCTACTTCTTCTTGACGGGATGGCAGATGGCTACGACTAATCGGCTGTCGACCCTTTGCCGTCAGTTTCCGCGGCGTCAGCGTGTGGTGGGCGTAGTCGTTGTTGTGGGGATAAGTGGCTCGCTGTGATCAAGATGAGGTTTGGTTTTATTTATTTTAGTTTGGTTTTATTTAAGATGAGGTTTGGTTTTGGATGGAGGAGGAGGTGGGAGGAGGAAGGAAGGAGACAAGGTGTAGCCTGAAGCGGAGGTGGAGTGAGAGAAAATAAGTGAGCGGAGGAGGAATGATTATGGAGGAGGAGGAGGAGAAGACAAAATACAGTCAGTGTAATGTATTAACTTTGAAAACAGTCAGTGATATCTAGGCTACACGTAAGATATTCCTCAGTGACGATAACCTTTAGGAATATTGAAGTGTAGATACGGACCAGCTCCCGAACTAAATTGGCCCACCCCTCCTTTTTATATTCTCTTACTGTCTGCTTTAAAGGGACTGGCAATTAAGTGGGAATTTTGATACTTTTTTTCTTGTCCATGGCCAGTCCTCGGTGAAAAAAAAAGGAAGTGTCGTCTCTGCAGGTGTTATGAATGATGGTGTTGAATGAATGTAATGAAGTCAGGTGTTAAGCAAAACGAGATGAGTGATTTAGGAAGCCGTGCACAAAATAATAACCGAACACAAAAAACCCGCAGAGCCTCTTGATTCTTGGTCAGTTTGTTTGACTGATTTAAGAAAATATTGATGATTCTCAAAAGTCAAATGTCAGAGCAACACTTGGCAGAATTTGCAGGTCATATTAATGATGCTTGCAGCTAGAGTGCAGGGAACCTAGAGTGAAGCGATCAAAGTGTTCTGCTTGTGTGTAATATCTTCTTGCAGTAAATTTTACTCCCTATTTAAAGCCGAAGTGGGAGACATAAAATTATGCTTATCAACGATTGAAGTAATAAGGTACATTAAATCACCAGACTATTTGGCTTTCTTATGAAATACTTCTGTGATATAAATAATCAGATGTTAATAAGTCACGAGGATATAATCAAACGTAAGAAATGGAACTCAAAAGCTGAGAGTGATGACCAAAGTGCCGGGCTTCATCTGCACGCTTCATCGCACTCAGGACAGAAAACGCCTCTGTAATGGCCGTGAGGGATAATGGTGAACACGTGACGCCGGAGTGTTTGTTTTCTCCTTCCACGTGTTTGTCTATCCCTTCAGCCTGTTTGGGAACACCGGCCCTGAATTCATGATCAGAGAAACAAACTTGATAAGTGAATCCCATATTTTGCTACTGGACGAAAGGCAACGGTAAGATATATAATGCTTGGTAGCCTGGTTAGAAATCATTACAGTCATGCCAAACTACATGCATGTCTGTATACAGTAGTGTGCGAATCCTTCTTAGAGGAGTGAGGTGAACTGACGGCTCAATTTATGCTTCGCGGAAAAAGAAACATTTGCACAGCTGATGAATACTCTTCCGATATCAATTGCAGGAAGACAATGTGCCAATCTTTTTGAAGTCATCTAAAAAAATTCAGTGTGCTAGCAAACTTTGAGGCATCAGTGTATAGGGAGATGTATTTTGTATGTAGAAAAAGCATATCGGGAGATGTATTTTATATGTAGAAAAAACATAGGGAGATTTATTTTGTATGTAGAAAAAACATATATAGGGAGATTTATTTTGTATGTAGGTATGTAGGTCTGACAGGTGGTAAGTCTGGGTATAAGTAAGTGTCAAATTGAGCTTTGCCTAGAGTAGAAAAGACTGTGCCATCAATACCACAAAGCTGCAAGTCAGCCGGTTCTTTTCTTGGCGTCAAACACGGCCATACACCATCAAGCTGCCTAACGGGAATATTTACATAACAAATACCTACATACCTACATGCAAAATACATCTCCCTATAAGTGTATGTGCCAAATGCAGTGTGGGCATAGTAATGTTGTGTAAGTATGTGGAATGTTACGGAAGCCCTGTCTGGCGTTCTTAAGGGGTGCAGCAGTCGATCATACCCCCGGCATCAATCAGTCCACAGTGCCAGTATATCTTCCCTTTGTGAGAGTCATAAGCAGATCACAGCCCGTCACAGGTCGAAAGTAGTAGTGTTTAACCGTAAACTCGAACCTGTCTGTGGAAATATAAGAAGGACTCTACAGTAGTCGTAATTATATTTTATGATGACAACTTGTGATAGAACGATAGAGTTTAAAGATCGGTCGGCGGGTCTTTAAGCTAGGAATAATGACAATAGGATATAATGGGTGAATAAATGAGTAAATGACACGTGATACCATAAAAAAAGCAATATCGTTGAAATATTCGTCTATTCTTGTTTTCAATGTATTTATTCTATTGGCTTCTACAACATTAGCTGGCAATTTATTCCATCGATTTACTGAGTAAGCGTGAAGTAATTTCGGCTTCCATCACTCACCGGGAGGAACTTGGCCAACTTCCCGACCCGATCCACAACACCTGAGAGAGAGAGAGAGAGAGAGAGAGAGAGAGAGAGAGAGAGAGAGAGAGAGAGAGAGAGAGAGAGAGAGAGAGAGAGAGAGAGAGAGAGAGAGAGAGAGAGAGAGAGAGAGAGAGAGAGAGAGAGAGAGAACAAAAATAACCTTGTTAGTTCTGTCTACATGCTTTCGCCTTTCAGTTTGTATTGCATCTCTCTCTCTCTCTCTCTCTCTCTCTCTCTCCTCTCTCTCTCTCTCTCTCTCTCTCTCTCTCTCTCTCTCTCTCTCTCTCTCTCTCTCTCTCTCTCTCTCTCTCTCTTATTCTACATTTTCCCTGTATTTATTCCTCTTACATTCATTCTGTTATCCATTCCTTCCTTCCCTCGTTCCTTCTCTCCCTCTTTCCTTTATCGGGCCATTTATCTATTCCTCCTGGCCATTCATATTTCCGTATTTTCATCCCTTCCTTCCGAAATTTCCTTCCTTTTGTCTTTTTTCATTAGGATAAACTCCCTCCCTTCCTTCCTACCTATCCTCCTACTCTTCCTCCATCCATTTTCCCTTTACTTTCATTTCATATTTACTTCCATTTCTCTTATCATTATTCCTTCCTCCTCCCTTTCTTCCTTACTTTCATAATTTACTCTCTTCCTCCTATTCTTTTTTCCAATTATTTAGTGTCATCTTATATGTTTCCTTCCTCCTTGAAATACTGGAAAGGAAACTCAGGAGAGAGAGAGAGAGAGAGAGAGAGAGAGAGAGAGAGAGAGAGAGAGAGAGAGAGAGAGAGAGAGAGAGAGAGAGAGAGAGAGAGAGAGAGAGAGAGAGAGAGAGAGAGAGAGATTAGGTCACACTATATAGGTCTTGTCATTACTCAGGATTGCAGTACATGACCTAGGTTTTCTTATTGGCCCACAACGCACGTGACCCAGCTTGACCTGACCTCCATGACCCCTTCCTCCACTCGTGAAGACTCAGGTTGGATTTTTTTTTTTGTGTGTGTGTGTGTGCGATTTTTCCAATTATCCACAAGAAATATTTTAAATTACCTGGATTCATGGCGTAAGAAATTGGAAAACTGGAATTCTTTTACTTTTTTATTTGGCGATTTATCTTTTTTATCTTACGAGAAATATTAATTAAGGAAGTGAAAACCTTTTTGTAGAGTTGTGAAGAAGTCCAAACTGTGATTATTAAAATGTTGAAAAGAATGTTATCCTTGTTTTTTTTCAAGGGATACGCATGAAAAATAAAAGTATTAGGTTTGTCCCTTGAATATTGAACAGTCTCTGATTTCAATGCGTACCTCTCGTATTATGACATATCGATGTTGTGATGATTAGTATTACGT
The DNA here is from genome assembly GCA_016584305.1 of Chionoecetes opilio. Classification (NCBI taxonomy): domain Eukaryota; kingdom Metazoa; phylum Arthropoda; class Malacostraca; order Decapoda; family Majidae; genus Chionoecetes; species Chionoecetes opilio. The sequence continues at coordinate 58,105 of JACEEZ010017205.1, forward strand.
CTTGAGAACGCAAAATACTTGGTCCATGTCTGGGCAGCGAGTCATGTGCATGGATCCCTATAGATACATAAGTATAGTATAGATGTGGCGTATACGTATGGCTATAATCTTTTCGTGAAGTTCCTGATGGATGATTTCTTCTTTATTGAAATATTCCTCGAACTGACACACGAAAACGGTGCCTCAAACCCATACGGAAGACCGCGAATTGACGAATGACTTAGACTTAGACATTGAAACACTGAAAAATCTTAAACCGAGAACGTGAATTTAAGTAAGAAGGACAACAAAACAAAAAAATTAAGTCTTCGGAAAGTTAGCCATTAATTCTAGGGTAGAATATAAAAAGAATAGTTCTGGTTAAAAAACAAGTCGATAAATAGTGGTGGTGTCCCGGCGAAGGAGGGATAAAATGCCACTGTTTCCGTCCACCAGATGTCGTCGATCAGAGACATGCAGGAGATGCGGCTTTGTCTGCTGCGGGAACGTGACTCCTCCACGTGTGTGTGTGTGTGTGTGTGTGTGTGTGTGTGTGTTTGTGTTTGTGTTTGTGTTTGTGTTTGTATGTGTGTGTGTATGTGTGTTGTGTGTGTGTGTGTGTGTGTGTGTGTTGGCAGCGGCTTACACACGAACGACAAATCTTTCAGTCATGAGATAGCATCGGGGGTTTTAAAGACATTACCAGATAGGAAGGAGAGAGAGAGGACGAAAAAACACATTGATCCTTCACACCCGATAAGGCTGACTGAACCATTACATTTTTTTTGTCCTTGGAGGAGATCAAGGCGAAAAAGAAGAGGAATATTGTAGTAGCAAGGCGTAAAAGAAGAGGAATTGTAGTAGCAAGGCGTAAAAGAAGAGGAATTGTAGTAGCAAGGCGAAAAAGAAGAGGAATTGTAGTAGCAAGGCGTAAAAGAAGAGGAATTGTAGTAGCAAGGCGTAAAAGAAGAGGAATTGTAGTAGCAAGGCGAAAAAGAAGAGAAATTGTAGTAGCAAGGCGTAAAAGAAGAGAAATTGTAGTAGCAAGGCGTAAAAGAAGAGGAATTGTAGTAGCAAGGCGAAAAAGAAGAGAAATTGTAGTAGCAAGGCGAAAAAGAAGAGAAATTGTAGTAGCAAGGCGTAAAAGAAGAGAAATTGTAGTAGCAAGGCGTAAAAGAAGAGGAATTGTAGTAGCAAGGCGAAAAAGAAGAGAAATTGTAGTAGCAAGGCGTAAAAGAAGAGGAATTGTAGTAGCAAGGCGTAAAAGAAGAGGAATTGTAGTAGCAAGGCGAAAAAGAAGAGGAATTGTAGTAGCAAGGTGAAAAAGAAGAGGAATATTGTAGTAGCAAGGCGAAAAAGAAGAGGAATTGTAGTAGCAAGGCGAAAAAGAAGAGGAATATTGTAGTAGCAAGGCGGAAAAGAAGAGGAATTGTAGTAGCAAGGCGAAAAAGAAGAGGAATTGTAGTAGCAAGGCGAAAAAGAAGAGGAATATTGTAGTAGCAAGGCTGAAAAGAAAGAGGAAATTGTAGTAGCAAGGCGAAAAGAAGAGGAATATTGTAGTAGCAAAGGCGGAAAAGAAGAGGAATTGTAGTAGCAAGGCGTAAAAGAAGAGGAATATTGTAGTAGCAAGGCGGAAAAGAAGAGGAATTGTAGTAGCAAGGCGGAAAAGAAGAGGAATATTGTAGTAGCAAGGCGGAAAAGAAGAGGAATTGTAGTAGCAAGGCGTAAAAGAAGAGGAATATTGTAGTAGCAAGGCGGAAAAGAAGAGGAATATTGTAGTAGCAAGGCGGAAAAGAAGAGGAATATTGTAGTAGCAAGGCGGAAAAGAAGAGGAATATTGTAGTAGCAAGGCAGAAAAGAAGAGGAATTGTAGTAGCAAGGCGTAAAAGAAGAGGAATATTGTAGTAGCAAGGCGGAAAATAAGAGGAATATTGTAGTAGCAAGGCGGAAAAGAAGAGGAATTGTAGTAGCCTGTCGCGGCCTGGACTGTACTGGAGTCATGGAATCCCGGGCTGGAATGGACGTGTAATCTTGTTCCAGCACGGCGCGGGAGGAAGAATTGTCTACCATCAAGCGGTGAAAGGCAACAAATTCCTCCCTTTTGAGTTCTTTGGCGGTGTGGTAATGGCGGAACAGAGAGCTATCAATACCTGATTCTCTCCATTCTATTCTATCTATCCATCTATTATCGCGCCGTGATGCTGTGGTGCTGGACAAAGACTAAAAAAAAGGTTAAAAATAAATTATTTAGTTATTTTTTGGGGGGGGGTAAAAAAATCTACAATAAAATATATACTTTAACTAAACTTACTTTTAACTTTTTTTTCATGAACACAGCTTTTGATATTAAATAAAAGAAATGTACATTAAGTAAACTTACTTCTAACCTTTTTCTTAATGAACACAGATTTTGAAAGTAAATAAATATTGTTTTCATTAAATAGCCTTCTAACTCTTTTTTTTTCATGAACACAGATTTTGAAAGTAAAAAAAAAATACAGTAAATAACAATACAATTAATAATAAATATACATTAAAAAATTTACTTGTAACCTTTTTTTCATGAACACAGATTTTGAAAATAGATAATAAAAAAACAGACTTTAACAAAACTTATTTTTAACATCTAGATTTCATGAACACAGATTTTGAAAGTAAATGAAGAAATATATTCTCTAAACAAACTTATTTTTAACATTATTTTTCATGAACACAGATTCTGAAAGTAAATAAAAAAATATACATCAAATAAACTTACCATTTTTTTTCATGAACACACACACAAAATGTTGAAAGTAAATGAAGTTGACTGGAACGATGTCACCGGAAATTCTTCACAAGGGGGGTGGAGCCCGGAGCCATTTTCCCATCACGGCGGTAATGAGATCAGTGGGCGGTGAGAGGCGCCTCGTGATTGGGAATTTGCCGGCATTACGCTAAGCCTTAAGAGCAGAGGCCAAAAAATGTTAAGCTCGCCACCTATCCCATATTAGGCTTATACGATCCTGTAATAGAGTGTAAACAGGGGGAACATTTTTGTGTATGTATTAAGGAAGTCTTTTTTTTTTGGGTGCGTATAGGAGTAGGTGTATTTAATGATGTCTGTTTGTCTATGTAGCTATCAAGGGTTTTTTGTATGAGGTTTTTAACTATATGTACGTTTCTTTCTATCGAATATTATATGGTCTCTCTCTCTCTCTCTCTCTCTCTCTCTCTCTCTCTCTTCTCTCTCTCTCTCTCTCTCCTCTCTCTCCCTTCGCTCTCTCTCTCTCTCTCTCTCCTCCTCTCCTCTCTCTCTCTCTCTCTCTCTCTCTCCTCTCCTCTCTCTCCTCTCTCTCTCTTCTCTCTCTCTCCTCTCTCTCTCTCTCTCTCCTCTCTCTCTCTCCTCTCTCTCTCTCTCTCTCTCTCTCTCTCTCTCTCTTCTCCTCTCTCTCTCTCTCTCTTCTCTCTCTCTCTCTCTCTCTCTCTCTCTCTCTCTCTCTCTCTCTTTTTTTTTACCTCCCCCTCCCACACACATACCAGATTCCGTGTACGTAATTATCCCTCTTAGAGCACTTTTTTTCGTATTTTTTATATAAAGTAATATACGTATACACTCAGGGAGTCAGTAGCAGTACATGGCTATTCCAAAGATGCCATGTCAATGTTAGTATAGTATATTAGGCAGCTGCGGTCCTTAAAAAGAATCCACCCGCCTTAATTAAATCCCTCCTCTCAAATCCCTCTGAAAGCACACTTGATTAGCCTTGACCAGCATGATTTGGGAGGAAATGTTATGGTTGCAAAGACATAAGAAAATAAGGAAGTTACAAGAGGCCGTGAGACCTACACGCGGTAGTTCCTGTCCATAACGTCCATAACGGCGCGACAGAACGTCAATGTGTGCCGAGCAGGAGACATCAATACACAAGACCAGACATGCTCGGCCTTGTGACATCCTTGGCCTTGTGACATCCTTGGCCTTGTGACATCCTTGGCCTTGTGACATCCTTGGCCTTGTGACATCCTTGGCCTTGTGACATCCTTGGCCTTGTGACATCCTTGGCCTTGTAACATCCTTGGCCTTATGACATCCTTGGCCTTGTAACATCCTTGGCCTTGTGACATCCTTGGCCTTGTGACATCTTGGCCTTGTGACATCTTGGCCTTGTGACATCCTTGGCCTTGTGACATCTTGGCCTTGTGACATCCCCATCCTGGCCTTGTGACATCCTGGCCTTGGGCCTTGTGACTCCTTGGCCTTGTACATCCTTGGCCTTGTGACATCCTTGGCCTTGTACATCCTTGGCCTGTACATCCTTGGCCTTGTGACATCCTTGGCCTTGTGACATCCTTGGCCTTGTGACATCTTGGCCTTGTACATCCTTGGCCTTGTGACATCCTTGGCCTTGTGACATCCTTGGCCTTGTACATCCCT
>JACEEZ010017205.1:67500-82500 GCA_016584305.1 Chionoecetes opilio
CTCTCTCTCTCTCTCTCTCTCTCTCTCTCTCTCTCTCTCTCTCTCTCTCTCTCTCTCTCTCTCTCCTCTCTCTCTCTCTCTCTCTCTCTCTCCTCTCTCTCTCCTCTCTCTCTCTCTCTCTCTCTCTCTCTCTCTCTCTCTCTCTCTCTCTCGTCGAAGGAAGAATATTAATGAAACAGCGATGGAAATTGTTAACCCTAGTTATTATTATTGTTATTCTTAGTTATTCTCTCGTTATTTTATCCCGTTAGTTAGTTATTATTAAAACAGTATTCATTTCTTATCTAAAACGGGGAAAAAAACGTCATACAAGTAACTTCACAGAACAATAACCGGTTTTTCTTATATCTGTGTTCATGCATCACCCCCAACGGAAATAGAAAGACAAAGAAAGATAAGATGAAAATAAGATCAGATGAAATAAAGAAAGAGGAGCGGAAAATAAGATTAGATAAAATAAAAATAAAAATTAATTATATGTAAAAATAATGGAAAAGTTTCACCCGTCAAATCCTCTCACTCATCGATCTCGCGTTATTCTGCCTCGCCATTCCCATTCCCATTCCCGTGTCGGTGATGGGAATCCAGGGAGGCGATGACGGGGACTCTTTGGGGTCAGGCGGGGGTGCGGTATTGAAGGATAACGACCCCAGACGACACGGAGGTCATACGATTCCTTATACCTGATGTCACGGGGAAGCTGAGAATGGCGTCAGAAATGTGAGAAAGAAATGTGAAATCTAAGAAATGTGTGTATGTACTAAGAAATGTATGTATCTTAAAATCTAAGAAATGTTTGTTTACCTATATAGTTATATTCCTGTCTTACTCTATGGATGTGAGACATGGACACTAAATAGCGACTTGAAGAGGCGAATCGATGCCTTTGGTAATAAGTTTCTTCGCAGAATCATGGGGTATCGCTGGGATGATTACGTGTCAAATCAGCGATTGCATCGTGAGACTGAATCGAGGCCTATTACCTGCATAGTCCGTCAGCGCCAACTTCGGCTATATGGGCATGTGGCACGCTACCCTGAAACCGATCCGTCCCACCGGGTTGTATCTGTAAGAGACAATCCGGCGTGGAGGAGGACAAGGATGCGCCCACAGGCTCGTGGCTGGGGCAAGTTGATGTTTCTTGTCGAGAGTTGCTTGGTTTGGGAAGGGAGCCTGCATGGGGACTCGCACGTGGTGACCCCCGGGAGTGGCGTCGTAGGGTGGGCGAGGCGACGCGCCCCTCGGCGTATGGCCCCAATGATTGATTGATGATACACAGCCTGACCCATATCTAATCATACTTGTTTATACTTATACTCTTCTAATAAATGTAGCCTTATTAAATTCTTAGCCTATCAATGTGGACTTAAGTTTATGCTTTAAAACTCCCATTAGAAAAGTGGATATGGTGATTTTGTTTTTTCTCTAATTAATCAGACAGTTTTCACGAAAACGCGCATAAATTTTGCGAATTCACTCAAGATTCCAGGAACAGGTTTAAGTGCTTTTTATTTTTTTATTCAGTCACATTTATTATGGTAATGAGTATTAGTTATTATCTTTGGTTAATTACTACTGGGTTTATTTATTTATATATTACGTCACGGCTTGGCTGGCGTCTCCCTGCGCCATCCTGCTCCTCCGTGACTTGCTGCAGCGGCGAGGAGGAAGTTAACAGGTCGTAGAGTGAGGATTTTTGTTCCTCTGTTTTCTTCTTCGTCTTCTTTTTCTTTGTTTTCATCTTTTTTTCTTTTTCATCTGCTTCTTCTTCGTCTTCTTCATCTTCTTTTTCATCTTCCTCTTTGTTTCATTTCATCTTCGTCTTCTTCTTCGACTTCTTCGATTTCTTTCTTCTTCTCTTCATTTTCTTCGTGTTCTTCCTCCTCTTCTTTTCTTTCTCTTGCTCTTTCTTCTTCGTTTTTTTCTTCGTATTCTTCCTCTTTTCTTCATCATAGTCTTCACCTCTCTCTCTCTCTCTCTCTCTCTCTCTCTCTCTCTCTCTCTCTCTCTCTCTCTCTCTCTCTCTCTCTCTCTCTCTCTCTCTCTCTCTCTCTCTCTCTCTCTCTCTCTCTCTCTCTCTCTCTCTCTCTCTCTCTCTCTTTTATTTGGTGCAGGAAATGGGTAACTCACGATGTTGACGCTCAGTATCGATCACTTTTTGCCTAACCTTCTGTCTCTCGTTACGTTTCTCCTTCGACTCACTTCACTTCGACTCATTTCACTTCGACTCACTTCACTTCACTTCGACTCACTTCACTTCACTTCGACTCACTTCACTTCACTTCGACTTCACTTCACTTCGACTCACTTTACTTTACTTCACTTCACTTCGACTCACTTCACTTCGACTCACTTCACTTCACTTCGACTCACTTCACTTCACTTCGACTCACTTCACGTCACTTCGACTCACTTCACTTCACTCACTTCGACTCACTTCACTTCACTTCACTTCGACTCACTTCACGTCACTTCGACTCACTTCTATTCACTTCACTTCGACTCACTTCACTTCGACTCACTTCACTTCAAGATGGAATAAATACTGTGTTACCCTATGCTTTTTTATGTGATTTGTTTTGTTAATATTTTTTTTCCTGTCGTCTTTATTCCATTCCGTTGTTGTGTTGTTGTTGTTTTTTGTTTTTGTTGTTGTTGTTGTTGTGCTCGCCCTACCCTCTGTCCCGCCCTAAGTGGTTCGTTAATAACTAGGGAATGTACGTAATTGTTTGCTTTATTGCGACAAGAACAATGCTAATGAGAAAGGAGGAGGAAGGAGATGAGGAAAGTATTTTTTGTTGTTATCATTATATTATTATTATTAGTAGTAGTAGTAGAAGTAGAAGTAGTAGTAGTAGTTAAAGTGGATGTACCAATGATAATCTTTGTTACTGTCTCTTCTTCCTATTATTATTATTATTATTAGTATAGTAGTAGTAGTAGTAGTAGTAGTTATTATTATTATTATTATTGTTATCATTAATATTCCTGTTTCTTGTAAATGTTTGCTAGTTATTGCATGTTAAAGGAGAGAGACCTACGTACATTTTCTCTCTCTCTCTCTCTTCTCCTCTCTCTTTTCTCTCTCTCTCTCTCTCGTCTCTCTCTTCTCTCTCTCTCTCTCCTCTCATCTCTCTCTCTCTCTCTCTCTCTCTCTCTCTCTCTCTCTCTCTCTCTCTCTCTCTCTCACACATGTAAAGCTTTCTTTCCTCACTGACTTTATTTTAGTCTTCCTTAGATCCTTCCCATCCCTCCAACTTATCCCTCCTATATCCCTTCCTTTCTTTCTTCCTTCCTTCCTCCATTCATTCATTTCTTCCTTCCTTTTTTTATTTCCTTTCTTCCTTCTTCCTTTCTTCTTCCTTCCTTCTTTTCTTCCATCCTACCTACCTTCTTTACTTCAGTCATTCATTTGATATCCCTCTTTCCCTCTTTCGTTCCTTCCTTTTATCACATCCCTCTCTCTCCCTCCCTCTCTCCCTCTCTCCCTCCCTCCCTCACTACCTCTCTCCCTCCCTCTCTCCCCCTCTCTCTCTACTTACAGTCCGAAAACTAACCGAAGAAAAATAGATTAAAAGAGTTCGGTACAATTTTATTTCCTCTATACTCGTACATTTCGTGTCTCATTTGTGTTTGTTTTTCGTTTTTTTCCCTCTCTTGTTAGTGTGTCTGAGTCCGGATCACTGAGGGAGGAGGAAAGAGGGAGGTATAGGAGGTAAGGGGGAGAGGAGAGGAAAGGAAGAGAGGAGAGGAGAGGAAAGAGGAGAGGAAAAGAAGAGAGAAGATGGAGGGAAGGTAGGAGAGGAAAGGAAAGGAAGAGAGGAGAGGAGGGCAGGTAGGAGAGGAGGGCAGGTAGGAGACAGGTAGAAGATATGCTAATTGGGGGTCATTAAGATGTAGGATATATTGATGGTGTGTCCGGGAATGTGTTGATTGAGTGGTGGTGGTGGTGGTGGTATAGTGGTAGGGGTGGTGGTGGTGGTGGTGGTGTGATAGTGGTGGTGGTGGTTGATGGTGGTGGTGGTGGTGGTGGTGGTGTGGAATGGTAGTAGTGGTTGTGGTGATGTGGTGGTGGTGGTGATGTGGTGGTGGTGGTACTGGTGGTGGTGGTACTGGTGGTGGTGGTACTGGTGGTGGTGGTGGTGGGGGTAGTGGTAGTGGTGGTGATAGTGGTGGTGGTGGTGGTAGTGGTGGTATAGTGATAGTGGTGGTGGTGGTGGTGTGGAATGGTAGTAGTGGTTGTGCTGATGGTGGTGGTGGTGGTGGTGATAGTGGTGGTGGTGGTACTGGTGGTGGTACTGTGGTGGTGGCGGTGGGGTAGTGGTAGTGGTGGTGATAGTGGTGGTATAGTGGTAGTGGTGGTATAGTGATAGTGGTGGTGGTGGGGGTGTGGAATGGTAGTAGTGGTTGTGGTGGTGGTGGTGGGTGGTGATAGTGGTGGTGGTGGTACTGGTGGTGGTGGTGATAGTGGTGGTGTAGTGGTGATAGTGTGGTGGTGGTGGTTGGTGTGGAATGGTAGTAGGTGTGGTGGTGGTGGTGGTGGTGTGGAATGGTAGTAGTGGTTGTGGTGGGTGGTGGTGGTGGGTGTGGAATGGTAGTAGTGGTATTATGGTTGTGGTGTGGTGGTGTGGGTGGTGGTGGGTGGAATGGTAGTGGTGTGTGGTGTAGTTTGTGTGTGCTGGTGCTTAAGTGTGATTTTCTATATCTATTATTGTTTTCTTTCCTTTTTATTGTTGCCATTTCCCTAATTTATACCTTCCGTTTGCTACTTTTCTTTTCTTTATTATCGTTCTCTTAAAAATTCTGTTGGTGTTATTATTTTTCTTCTTACATTTTGTCTTTTTTTTTTTTTCGTATTGATTTTCCTTTATTTTTATCTATCATTCATTGTCCCTTTCATTTTTTCTTCTATTTCTTTTCTCTCTCTTCTCTCTCTTCTCTTCCTCTCTCTCTCTCTCTCTCTCTCTCTCTCCCCTCTCTCTCTCTCCTCTCTCTCTCTCTCTCTCTCTCTCTCTCTCTCTCTCTCTCTCTCTCCTCTCTCTCTCCTCCCCTCTTTCTCTCTCTCTCTCTCTCTCTCTCTCCTCTCTCTCTCTCTCTCTCTCTCTCTCTCTCTCTCTCTCTCTCCTCTCTCTCTCTCTCTCTCTCTCTTCTCTCTCTCCCATGTGTGTGGGGTGTGCAATATAGTTGAGTTTATTTATTTTTTCACGTCAGTATACCGGAAGAAGCATCACAAAAAAAAACATTATCTCGCACTCAGCTCCTTCCACACGACTCCCACTTTCATGCACACCTACACACACGCCTCGCTTAAGTAATTAGTCTAAAGAGGTAAAAATACGATGACCATTAATGCGCGAAAATCATTGGAACTTTACTTTTGAATGGCTGTCGATTTTCTTTTTGTCTTTTCGTTTTTTTGGGGAGGGCGGTTTTTTTGTTTTGTTTAATAGCTGACAGAAGTGCAGTCCAATGGAAGCTAATGGTACATAAAAAAAAGAAATGTATATGTATATATATATATATTTTCTTACATAGAGGAAGCCATACTGACATGACTCAACACATCCAACATTCATAGTATTGGTAAAAAATTTGATATCGGTTTATATTTGCATCTCTCTCTCTCTCTCTCTCCTCTCTCTCTCTCTCTTCCTCTCCTCTCTCTCCCCTCTCTCTCTCTTTTCCTCTCTCTCTCTCTCTCTCTCTCTCTCTCCTCCCCTCTCTCTCTCTCTTCATCTCTCTCCTCTCTCTCCTCTCTCTCTCTCTCCTCTCTCTCTCTCTCTCTTTCTATATCTTTCTCTTTCTACATCTGTCTCACTCTTTCTCTTTCTATATCTTTCTCTCGCTCTCTCTATCTATATATCTATCTGTGTGTGTGTGTGTGCGTGCGTGCGTTCGCGTGCTAGGGAAGCGTGTATCTACTGCTGATTAAACCTGAAAGTCTGAAATTATAAGGAGAAATGGCCCTGATAAGAGAGAGATTGAGAGAGAGAGAGAGAGAGAGAGAGAGAGAGAGAGAGAGAGAGAGAGAGAGAGAGAGAGAGTAAGAGAGAGAGAGAGAGAGAGGAGAGAGAAATACACCGTCCGTGCTTTTCTATACAGGCGTTCTTATACAAAGTAGAAACGTTTGTTGTCTTTGCAGAAACTCTTAGAAACTCTTAAAATGTATCTCATCAGAATACCCCGGACGGTGCATTGATTATGGATTAGGAAGGGAGGAGGAGGAGGAGGAGGAGGAGGAGAAGGAGGAGGAGGAGGAGGAGTTTAGAGATATAGGGGAAAAGTGGAAGAGGATGAGTTAGAAAAGGATAGACTCTAGGGGAAAATTAAGATATTGTACGACGGAGAAAGAAAGAAAGAAATGAAGGAAGGTAGGAAGGAAGGAAGGAAGGAAGGAAGGAAGGAAGGAAGGAAAAGTGGAGAGGATGTTAGTCTTCCTCCCTTATTAATATTGTTCCCTTTCCCTCATCACTCATCGGCTCTTTGAACATAATTATCTCCTCCCCCCCTCCCTCCTCTCTCTCTCTCTCTCTCTCTCTCTCTCTTCTTCCTCTCCTTCTCTCTCTCTCTCTCTCTCTCTCTCTCTCTCTCTCTCTCTCTCTCTCTCTCGTTCGTTCGTTCGTTCGTTCGTTCAGTAACATTACATTACACTTTTATCCTCTTCCTCTCCTTCCTTCTTTCGTCCCCTCGCGTGCATTACTTTGTTCATGCTATATTTCGTTATCATCATTTCCTCCACTTCCGTATTTATCTCTTGTTCCTTCTTTTCCCTTCACTTCCTGGTCCAACCCTTGCCTATTTAAGCTTACCCTTCCTGTTTATTCCTCCTCCTCCTCCTCCTCCTCCTCCTCCTCCTCCTCCTCCTCCTCCTCCTCCTTCTCCTCCTCCTCCTCCTCCTCCTCCTCCTCCTCCTCCTCCAAAACTATTAAGGAACTTAAAATACTCAGCACAAATGCCAGAAGCATTCTTTTAAAGCGTAACGAATTATTAGCATACGCTGTTGCCGAAACGCCAGATATCGTCAGTATCACTGAGAGTTGGTTCAACACAAAAGATAAACATTTATTATCTGAAATAGCCATTTCAGGCTATAAGACATTCCTAAATTGTCGTACGCATAAAGCAGATGGAGGTGTCATTCTTTACATTAAAGATAATTTGCAAGCAATCGAAATCGATAAAGTAAATAAAGATCATTATGACTCAGTCTACGCAAAGATTAAGCTAAACGGTAAATTGCTAACTATTGGGACAATATATCGTCCTCCCAAATCAAATGCGGGAGTAGATTGCCTCCTATATGACGAGATAAAGTCAGTTGTCAACAATAATAACGATACAATTATATGTAGAGATTTTAACCTACCTCGTATAAACTGGAATAATAATTCTGCTGATAAAAAAGGTATGTTGCTTGATATGGTAAACGAAGTATATTTAAATCAGGTGGTCCGTGAGCCTACAAGGGATAATAGTATCCTAGATTTAATTTTCACTACTGACATTGATCTGATTGATTACTGCGATATAGGTGAACATTTGGCAAACAGTGATCACAGGTTGCTGTTGTTGCTACACTTAAGCTTCATGTCAAGTCCAGAAGAATCTCAAGAGGTAACCATACTGTGTTTCATCTTGAGAAACTGAAGGACTTGACATGTGCTCATGAGTATGCGGTGGCAGTCTCAAATCGGTTTGATGTGCTCGGTGCTCTCGGGGATCCTGTAGAACTGTGGGATACCTTCAAACGTGAAACTCTACAGGCTGCCAAGGAATGTATTGGGGAGCGCCCGAGGTCAAGGCGTGGTTTTGTCTCGACGGAGACGCTGGAGAAAATCGAGGAGAGTCGCGCTGCCAGGCTGGCTGGGAACCGGGACCAGCACAGGGATCTGTCACGCCGGACTAGAACCCTCCTGAGGAGAGACAAGGAGAGGTATGTCAGGAGTCTCGCTGAGGACGTCGAGTCATTTGAACGCTAATGACCTCCGACCCGCCTACCGAGCCCTGAAGAAGCTCCGTTCCAAGTCTCCTTCTCGGGCGAGTGCTATTCGAACAGCAGATGGGCACCTCGTGTCGGACATGGATGGGCAGATGGCTCGTTGGGCTGAGTACTTTGGGCAGTTGTTCACGGTGAACCCTCCAACTGAGCAGCTTCACACCACTGGGTTACAGGCAGTGGATGCCGATCCTCCCATTGACGAAACCGCACCCTCTCTTGACGAAGTCAGAGAGGCTGTAGCAAAGTTGAAGGGTGGAAAGGCAGCTGGTGTTTGTATATCGTGCGGAGCTCCTCAAAGCTGGGGGTGAGGCCATGATCCGCGAGTTGCATGCTGTCCTGACTGCCGTGTGGCAATCAGGTACCATTCCTCCTGACTGGAAAAGGGGGCTGGTCCCTCCCTATCTGGAAAGGGAAAGGGGACCGTCAGGACTGCAACAATTACCGGGTATTACACTGCTCAGCGTACCAGGCAAGGTGCTTGCCCATCTATTGATGACACGAATTCGCAGTCATCTGGTGAAGCATCAGAGACCTCAGCAGTCTGGGTTCACGCCTGGTAAGTCAACAACGGACCGTATCCTAGCGCTTCGTGTCCTGGTGGAACGCCGACGTGAGTTTCGACAGGGGATGCTTGCAGCCTATGTTGATCTCAAGAAGGCGTTTGACTCAGTGCATCGTGAGTCACTCTGGGATCTTCTGCGACTTCGAGGGATTCCTGCAAGGACTATTGGTTTGATAACTGGTCTGTATTCTGGGACTGTGAGTGCTATGAAGTGTGGGGCAGGTGTATCCAGCTTCTTTTCCCGTGAATACAGGAGTGAGGCAAGGGTGCGTCCTTGCCCCATCACTTTTCAACGCTTGTATGGACTGGGTATTGGACAAGGTTGTAGATCAAAGTGATTGTGGAGCATCCGTAGGCAACACCAAGATCACTGATCTTGTTTTTGCCGATGATGCAGTAATCTTTGCTGAGTCGCTGGAGGTCCTGGTGATGGCTCTCGAGGCGCTGCACGAGGAGGCAAAGCCTTTGGGACTTGAGGTCTCCTGGCTCAAGACCAAGGTCCAGGTATTTGGAGACTTACTAGATGAAACAGTACAGTCTGTTCATGCGTGTGGCGAGGACATTGAGATCTTGGAAATTTTTTACATACCTTGGTAGCGCAGTCCATAATGACGGCGGGTCACGTCAAGAAGTCTTTACGGACGGATTGGCATAGCCCACGGTGTTATGGATCGCTCAGCGGGAGTATTTGGCGTTGTCGGTACCTGTGCAGGAGGACAAAGATCCGGATCTTCAAGTCGCTTGTGATCCCTGTCTTACTCTATGGTTGTGAGACATGGACACTAAATAGTGACTTGAAGAGACGAATGCCTTTGGTAATAAGTGTCTTCGCAGAATCATGGGGTATCGCTGGGATGATTACGTGTCAAATTAGCGATTGCACCGTGAGACTGAATCGAGGCCTATTACCTGCATAGTCCGTCAGCGCCAACTTCGGCTATATGGGCATGTGGCACGCTACCCTAAAACCGATCCTTCCCATCGGGTTGTATCTGTAAGAGACAATCCGGCGTGGAGGAGGGCAAGGGGGCGCCCACAAGGCTCGTGGCTGGGGCAAGTTGATGTTTCTTGTCGAGAGCTGCTTGGTATGGGAAAGGAGCCTGCATGGGAACTCGCGCGTGGTGACCCCCGGGAGTGGCGTCGTAGGGTGGGCGAGGCGACGCGCCCCCCGGCGTATGCCCCCAATGATTGATTGATTGATCACAGGTTAATCAGATGCGGCATAAATTGCAATGTAGACATCACAGAAAATCGGTTATTAGTCCCCAATTATAATAAAGCAGATTTCACGAAGATCAGCAGAGTACTAAGCGAAGTTGATTGGATTGACCTACTAAATGGTAATAACGCCGAAAACATGTGTAATGTATTCACAAATAAACTCCAATCGGTGGTGGAAAAACATGTTCCCATGGTAAGAAAACGTTTGAATAACATAAACAGATCCTGTTGGATGACTAATGAGATCCAACAAATCATTGGCAGTAAGCACCGAGCGTATAAAGTTTACAAGCGATCAAATGCGGACTGCGAATCTCGAGAATCCCCAATAAAGTAAAACGTCGTTAAAAGGATTTTTTAAATTCAAAAAAACGCGATTATGAAAAAAAAATTGAAAAGGGAACCCAAAATCAAACCCAAAGGTTCTTTAAATACGTTCGAAGTAAAAAAAATGAAAAAACCCAAGAAATTGGGGCCCACTAAAAGATAAAAAAATAACTTTTTGGAAAATGAAAAATAGAGAAGGGGGCTTTTCGTCCCTCAATGTTTTATTTTAATGCGGTATTTTTTAAAGAAGACGAATTTTCCATTACCAAACCAGTAAACAGGGTATGGGGGGACTGAAAGTGATAGTTTGGGTAAAGGAAGATAACGGTAGACGAAATTCAAAGTTTTTTGCAAAAATTTGGGAACACAGCAGAATCCGGGGGGTGGACAAATCCCCCGCGATTCTTCGCAATGTCACAGTAAACTTTCGCTCCCATTAAAGTTTTTTCCCCAAATAAAAAACCCAAAGGGAAACCAAAAATTTTTCCTAGTATGTGGAAATTAGCTAATGCTAAAACCGTTTTTTTAATTAAAAAAAGAAAGGGATTTAAGAGCCTCGCAAGAAATTTTATCCCCCAAATTTAGTCTAACGTCTGTGATTTT
Organism: Chionoecetes opilio; assembly: GCA_016584305.1. Lineage (NCBI taxonomy): Eukaryota > Metazoa > Arthropoda > Malacostraca > Decapoda > Majidae > Chionoecetes > Chionoecetes opilio. Next base: position 78,213 of record JACEEZ010017205.1, read on the forward strand.
TTAACTATTTGAGAAAATTTTTGGGGGGAAAAAATAGTGTTTTTCTCGATGAAAATAACTCAATACAAAAACTCCCAGCGGGGTTTCGAATTTAAGAGATCCTGTTTTAACAAACCTACGGGTTTTTTTTTTAATGTCTTTTATTCAAAGTGGGACTCAAAAATTCCCCTCATTTTATAATATACCTTGATTTTCAAAAACCCCTTCGTACATTTTTCCCCCCAAAAAGCGTTTTTTAACCAAGTTTAAGGGCACATGGCTTGGGAAGAAAATTATGTTCAGGGTTTGGGCCGTTTGGCCCTTTAAAATCGTAAAAAAGGGGGTAGTAATAAAGGGGGCAAAGACATCTGTTTGGGTTTTAGTGTTACTATAAAAAAATATGGGGGGGCCTCGGGGGCTCGGTTTTGGGCCCCTACTCTTTTTCTGATATATATAAATGATGGGGGATTTGCGGACTTGTACTAAAATATCAAAATTTGCAAATGAAAACCAAATTAGGCGGTAAGCATATACTAGAAAAAACTGCGAACTCATAAAACGTAAATCTCGACAAACTACCCGATTGGAGTGAAAAATGGCTATTAAAATTTCCCAATTCCGATAAATGTAAAGAAATGCCAATGGGGCCCCAAAAACCTAAAATAAACTATCAAATGCAAAACAAATCTTAACTAAAGAAAACCGCAAAAAAGGATTTAGGTGTCCATCATCAGTAATTATCTTAAAACCGTCCGAAATTGCCTAGCGGCCAGTAAAAAGGCGAATATGTTTTTTTGGGCTTCTTTAAACCAATTTTGGGAACATAAAACCCAAAAGAAATGACCCCAATTTATACACGCCCTTTGGGTTTAGGCCGCCTTAGAATATGCCGTTAAATTTCCTGGTCGCCCTTTTTTCGTAAAAGATCAGCCAAATTGGAAGCAGTGCAAAGAAAGAAACCAAAAAAATTCCCCATCTCGGGCCGAAATTCATTTTAAATGAAGAGAGACTGCGGAAATTTAAATAGGGTTTTTCCCAAAAAGGGACGAAAATCGGTGGGGACTTGAAAACCTTTAAAGATCCTAAAAAAATTTTGATGTCATTAATCAAGAGAACCTATTCAAAGTTTTCCCTCCTAAAACTGACAACAAAAAACCCGGTTTTTAAAACAAAAACGGTCAACGTTTGCATCACAGATCCCCGAAAAAATTATTTCAATGTTAGGTGTTTGATCGAGGGAAAAATTTTCCCACAAATTTGTCAAACCCAAAGCACAATAACAAACTTTTAAAAAACAGACTTGACGGCACTGTAAAGAAAATGGGTATTGATATGCCCTGTGAATTCATATTATGCCCCCCGTATCGTTTTAGTGTTAGTGGGTAGTTGTAGTTCTCTAAATATCCTATCATTCTTCACCTACGAAAATTTCCCTTGTACCAAATTTTCTTTAGGGCCTTGGAAATTCTTTTTCCAACTTTTTTTTCCCTTACATGAAAATTTTGATAGTTAGTAGTATGTGTTCACCCAGATTCCTCGTTATGGCCCAATAGGTCCCCCGGGTTGTCTTTTTTTCCTATGTATTCCCCCTTTCCTCCTCCTCCTCCCTCCCCCTCCTCCTCCCCCCCCCCCCCCTTTTCCCTCCTCCCCCCCTTCCTTTTCCCGGGGTCAGGGTCCCTTTTCCCCCGAAAAAATACAAATTTCAAGAAACTTAATCAAGCCCCCTAAAAAAAGGGGAAACCGTAGACGCCCTCCCCGGTAAACCCTCCCCAAAAGGTTTCCCAAAACCTACCCAAGGAATTTAAAATTTACTCATAAAAATGCCAAAAGCATTTTTTTAAAAAAGGCGAAACAAATTATTAGAAAAACGTTTTCCCGAAAGCCAGATATCGCCCAGTATCACTGAAGTTGGTTCAACCCAAAAGATAACATTTATTAGCTGAAATAGCTTTCCCAGGCTATAAGACATTCCAAAATTTGTCGCCCCGAAAAAAAAGCGGGTTGGGGGTTTGCCCATTCTTTATTTTAAAAAGAAAATTTGCAAGAAAATCAAAAATCGAAAAGTAAATAAAGATCATTATGACTCATCAAACGCAAAGTTTTAAGCCTAAAGGGAAATTTGGGCTAACTATTGGGACAATATATCTCCTCCCAAAATTTCTAATGGGGAAAGAAATTTGGCCTCCTTTTTGGACGAGATAAAATAAAGTCAGTTGTAAAACAATAATAACGATACAATTTTTTGGGGAAATTTTTTAACCTACCCCCATATAAACGGGAATAATTTCTGCTAAAAAGAAGGTATGGCGAATTTTCTTGATAGGGGAAAGAAGTATATTTAAATCAGGTGGTCCTTTAAACCCACAAGGGTAATAGTATCCTAGATTTTTTTTTCCTACCGCCTTGATCTGATTTGATTACTGCGATATAGGTGAACATTTTTTTCAAACCCGTGATCACAGGCTAATAAAATGCGGCATAAATTTTCAATGTAGAAAATCCCCCAGAAAAACGGGTTTTTAGTCCCCCCAAAAAAATAAAGCAGATTTTTTAGAAAATCGCAGGGGGACTAAGCGAAGTTGAATGGGGTTTTACCTACTAAAAGGTAATAACGCCCCAAAACTGTGTAAGTAAATTTACTAAAAAACTCCAATCGGTGGGGGAAAAAAATGTTCCCCTGGTAGGGAAAAAATTTTTAATAACATAAACAGCCCCAGTTGGAAAGAAAAATGAGATCCCAAAAAATCATTGGCGAAAGCCCGAGCGGATAAAATTTACAAACGATCAAATGCAGACTGCGATTCTAGAGAATACAAAGACGTCAAAAGTCGCTCAAAGGGCTAATTAAGTCTAAAAAGCGCGATTAAAGAAGAAAAAAAAATTTTCAAAGGAATCCCCAAAACAAACCCGAAAAGGTTCTTTCAATCGTTTTGAAAATAAGAAAAACGTCAAAAAAAGTATTTGGGCCACTGAAAAATAAAAATAATATCTTGGTAAATGAAATAAGAGTAGGGGGTTCGTACTCAAAGAATACTTTTAAAAGCGGTATTTATTAAAAAAAGAAAGAAAATCCATTACCAAACCAGTAAACATTAAAGCAGGCTCGAAAGGGATAGACTTGGGAATAGGGGAGTAACCCTAAAAGGGAAAAATCAAAGTATTTGCTGAAAATTGACCCACAAAATCCGTGGGGGGGGACGAAATCTCGCCGCGAAATACTTCGCGAATGTTTCCCCGTCAAATTTCCCCTCCCATTAAAGATTATTTTTTAATAAATCGCTAAAGTGAAAAAAAAATTTTTCCAGTAAAGGGGGAAAATTTGCTAATGTTACAACCGATATTCAAGAAAGGGGGTAAAGCCTCGCATAATTATCGCCCCAATTTTGTCCCAAGTCCGTGATTGTTAACTATTTTGGGAAAAAATTTCGGGATAAATAGTGTCTTTTCTCGGGTGAAAAAAAATCAAAACAAACTCCCAGCATGGATTTCGAAAAAAGAATCCTGCTTACCCAAACCCACTGGATTTTTTTAATGTCATTTTTTTCAAAATGGGACGCTAAAATTTCCCCCGGATTTAATATCCTTGATTTTTAGAAAGCCTTCGATACATTTTCCCCATAAGCGACTTTGGACCAAACCCAAGGGGCCCTGGCATAGGAGAGCAATTTTTGTTCCCTGGATTTGGGGAATGGCTTTCAAACCCCTAAAAAACGGGTAGTAATAAATGGTGAGGGATTGATTGGTTTTGATGTTTACTATGGGGGGCCCCCAGGGCTTTGGTCCCTTTGGGGCCTCTCTTTTTTTGATATAAAATTTTAAAGATCGGACTTTCGGACCCTTTTTCTAAAATATCAAAAATTTTGGGAGATGACACCAAATTTAGGCGGTAAACATTACTAGAGAAAACTGCGAAATCATCCAAAATGATCTCGCAAAATATCGATTGGGGGTGATAAAGGGGTAAATTTAAAAATTTAATTCCGATAAATGTTAAAGGGAATTCAAAATAGGGGGAACGATAACCCTTTAAATATAACTATCAAAAGCAAAAAAAATCGTTAACCAAGGCAGCAGGGGAAAAAAAACTAGGTGTCATCATCAGTAAAGAAACAAAAACCCGTTCGCATTGCCTTCTGCCAGTAAAAAGGGAAAAATGATGTTTTTGGGGTTTATTAAACGTAACTTTGAAATAAAACTCCGAAAAGGGAATGACACAAATTTTAAAACCTCCTTGGGGAGGCCCCAACCCTTGGAAAATCCGTTCCCTTCCCGGTCGCCCTGTTTCGTAAAAGATCAAGCCAAAATTTGG
>JACEEZ010017205.1:87500-92500 GCA_016584305.1 Chionoecetes opilio
AAATAGATAAATAGCTAGATAGATAGATAGGATTGCTTTTTAGCTTGAATAGATAGATAGCTTTATTGACCACAGTACTTACAAGGGAACTCAATAAAATAGTTACGAACTCAATAAAACTTAATGGAACTAAAGAGAACTCAATAAATATAAAAATTTACAAAGTATTTCAGATGATTCAATAAACAAAGTATCTTAATTAAGACATTTACTTAGGAACCAGCTCAAGATAACTACTGTAGTCCAACGCAAATAATAAATTTCACCAAGACTAAAATAACACAGTTCGTGCTAGAATACCTAACCTATCAGCCTCGCCCCCCCATCGACTCCCACCCTTCTCACCCCTATACATGTTTTATTCCAGTTATCTTGACGCTTTAAATTTAATCACCCAACCTGAGCTCCCTCCCATGACAGTGTTGACTTAACGTTTGACATTTGGCCAGTGTGAACCCCGCTTTACCCATCACTTCATGACGCTTTGATTGCTCTCCCGTTTCATCATTAGGTACATTTTTCTAATCCTCTTGGACATATTCAACACAGTAGCACTTCCCTTTATATCGTCATTCCTAATCCAGGTCTCCTCCTTTTGCATCATTAAGACTCTTCTTCTTCCTTCCTTCCTTCCTTCCTTCCTTCCTTCCTTCTTTTCTTCCTTCCTATTCTATTTCCTTTCTTTCTTCCTTCCTTCCTACCTGCTCTCCTTCCTTCCTTCCTACTATCCTTCCTTCTTTTTTTTGTTCCTTCCTTTCTTCCTTCTTATTTTCCTTCCTTCCTACTATCCTTCCTTCTTTTTTTTCTTCCTTCCTTTCTTCCTTTCTTTCTTCACCTTTCTTTCTTCGTTTCCTATTTTATTTCCGTTCTTCCTTCCTTCTTTCCTCCCTTCTCTCCTTCGTTCCTTCCTTCCTTCCTACCTTCTCTCCTTCCTTCCTTCCTTCATTCATTCATTCATTCTATTCTTCCTTCTTTCTTCCTTCTTTCCTTTCTTCCTTTCTTCCTTCCTTATTAGCCCGTCAGGGTGGCAAGGTTGGTAGAGACGTGTGTTCGCAATGTGCAGCGTCCCTGTGCATTCGGTCAGCGGTTCGAGTCCGCCTAGTTCATGCTGACGTGGCGGCGCTTTGTATAGTCAATAACCTTGTAGTTGGTACTTGCAAAGTGTCTAGATAGGATGAAAATCTTATCTTATCTTATCCTTCCTTATTATACACCTTCTTTACTTCATTCATTTATTCCTTATATCCCTATTTCCCTCTTTCTTTCTTTCCTTCTATCACATTCCTCTCACTACCTCTCTTTCCTCAATATTTTCTTGGAGGAGTTGCAGAAAAAATGGATAACCTTTTCGTTAGCACTCGTTAGCGGATCATTTAGGACGGCAGGACTTTCTGGAGTGCTGTGCTTTTTGTTTTTGTTTTGTTTTGTTTTGCAGCTGAATATATTGACTGTCTGGTGCAGCTCTGAGAATGAATGCACTTCAATACCAGGAAAATCTCAGGATGTATCTAGGCGAGTTCTATTTAGAGAAAGCGAGGAAGCTGACAGTGTTCCTATGAGGGGGGGAGGAGGGAGGGGGGAGCGGCAAGAGGGGAGGGAGGAGTGGCAGTCAGGCCGGTTCAGTGCACTCCACGTCATTGAGAATTGGATAGTTTTACACATGAAACTGTCAAGGCTGAAGTTCCCGAGCAGTGCGTTGAACAGCTTGCAATGCCATGGAGTCTTGCCTCGCGTAATGCATTCGAATACACTGAAGAATCGTGATACCAACATGTTTTTACCATTGGAAGGAGACTGACCGATGCCTGAGAATAGATATTGGCCAGATAGAGCAAACAAAAACTCTGATAAGAATTATAATTATGACTAATGATGGTGTAGAGTTGTCTTATGTCTCACGAAGGAGCAAGTCATAGGTAGGTGGACAGTCATAATAGGGAAGTGTGTTCCAGAATCTACCCGAAAAGACAGAAAGCATTAAAGGTATTGCTTAATTCTTGTCTTGATAAGATTAACTCGATAGGAATTTGAGTAAGTAGAAAATCTTGTGTAAATAGACCACAATTAGGGAAAAGGCATGCATATACCAAACTTCGAAGAGCGATGAACATGAAAATAGCAAAATATTTACCACTGGCGAAATTTAAAGCTAAAAACAGTCAGTTAAAAGAGGGATTTATGATGAGGCGAGCAACGTTTGATTTTGCCCTCTTTAAGTTGTGCTATGTGAGTGAAGGACTCCTCGCCAAACACTTGAGAGGCGCAGCTCATACAAAGGTTTATTTTTGGTTATTTTAAGTTATTATAGGTTTATTTTATTTTGTTTTAGGTTATTTGAGGTTTGTTTTTGGTTATTTGAGGTTTATTTATTAGTTATTTTAGGGTATTTAAGGTTTATTTTTGGTTATTTTTGGTGAAGACGAGGCCCTTGCATGGAGCGCCGGGAGTAGTGGGCTGGTGCAGTGCAGAGGTAGTCGTAAGTGGAAACACAGAGAGACATGTCTGGACAATGGTCGAGGATGTCGTGGGTCATTTCATTGCAGATGACATTTCGACTTGCTTATCGAGAGGCTCTGCTCCAGATCTACCTCTCAGGCGGGCTTAGTGCGAACACCTGATGGCCACCTCGTAGCGGGCTCAGGCGGATCCAGGGCTCGTTGGTCCGAGTACTCACAGTAGTTGTATCTGGTTGTTATCTTAATGCACAACCTGCCCCTGCTGATGCTCGGCTGGACTTGAGTGTGCCGGGAGGATCAACAACTGACTGTTCTCGTACCTCACGCCCTTACGGCACGCCAATATGAGTCTCGGCATGAGGTGTTTGTTGCCTATGTTGATGTGAAGACGGTGTGTGAAGGAGTGCAGCAGAAGGCAATGTAAGATTCAGGACTAAGTGTGATTGCTGGAAAATTACTGATCTGATGTTTTATCTGTTCTGTGAGAGTAAGGACGTTGGGGTGTGAAACAAGGATACGTTCATGCTATCACTTATCAGGATTTTTTTTGTTTTTACGTTTATTGGGCAGTCAACGCAAGGTAGCAGTCAGCAATATTAAGGTTGCTGACTTTGACTTCGCCGATAACACTAGGATCTTGGCAGCGTCTTTAGGATTCTTGATGACGACTCTCGAGGAACTAAATAAGGGAGAACACATATTTAATTCCTGTGACCCTCATTTCCCCTCTAGTCCCAGGGCTTTCCTCTCCGCCATCATTCCATCTTGCATGCGTTGCTCCATACATCCCTGTACCGCCGTATGTGGGGTTGCCTTATAGACGGTCGTTTCGGCAACAAAGGCATGACGGCACGGCACGGTACGGCACGGCACGGCACGGCACGGTATGACACGGCACGGCACGATACGACATGGCACGGCAGCCCTTCCTTGCCGCGCCTTTTGATAGTCCATGAACCATGTTCTGTCTGTCTGTCTGTCTGTCCTCTCCACAACCCGCTGGTCTTATCGTGACGCTACACACGTCTTCCTTGATTTGATTTCTTTCGTTTTTTTTTTAATCCTTTGTTGTCTTTTAAATATTCAATGTGTCAATTCAATAGTTCTCTATTTTTTGCTTTTTCCTTCAAGTTTTGTTTAGTTTACGTTCTTTTTTTCTATTTAGTTTCACTTTTTGTTCGTTTGTTGGTTGGTTTCTCTTTCCTTTTTTTGTTTGTCTGGTTTTTTTTTTTTCTCTCCTCTCTCTCTCTCTCTTCTCTCTCTCTCTCTCTCCTCTCTTCTTCTCTCTCTTCCTCTCTCTCTCTCTCTCTCTCTCTCTCTCTCCTCTCTCTCTCTCTCTCTCTCTCCTCCTCTCTTCTCTCTCTCTCTCTCTCTCTCTCTCTCTCTCTCTCTCTCTCTCTCTCTCTCTCTCTCTCTCTCTCTCTCTCTCTCTCTCTCTCTCTCTCTCTCTCTCTCTCTCTCTCTCTCTCTCTCTCTCTCTCTCCCTCTCTCTCTTCTTCAACCCGTGTCAGCCATTCACCTGCATCGTACACTCACCTTGCAAGACCCACAACATCACTCCCTCTGCAGGCACCGTCGACGCTCCACGCATCAAACACCTCAGTCCTCCTGCCGCCCTCAGACTCCCGAAGCCTTGCCGTGTTCCTCTGTGGGTTAACCAACGGCTCCTTTGCCCTTAGATGGTAGTAAAGGGCTTAATAAAACGCTGTATAATTATATGCTTTCTGTGGGAGAGACCATCAGTATACTTTTGTCTTTCCCTCTGATTTTAACTTCTAACTTCAGTGTCTGTGGCATATCCATGTAAGTCCTGCTTTTATTTTTTATTAATTGTTACCTCTTGCCATTACTATTGTTATTGTTAGTGTTATTATCATTATTATTATTATTATTATTATTCACTCAGCTATCTACTTTTCTGTCGTGTATATGTTCGATCTACTTTTACTATTTACTTTCTCTCGTGTGGCAAGGCTTTTTCTTCTTTTCACCACTGCTAATTACTTTCCTTTTCATAATTAATGTGTTTTTGTACAGTTATTGCGACTCGTAAAGCAGATGCGAGTTGGATGAATAATTTCTGCAGCGTGTGTGTAGCTCGCCTAACAAGCTCTGAGGGGAAGCGGGGCACATGTGGGAATGATGGGAGGGCGTAATGGCTGGCTGGCCTCCCCTCGCCCTCCTCTGCGTCCCTCTCATGCCTCTTATCCTCCCTTATTCTCTTGTTTTTGCACTTTTAGTTTTCCTTCTTTTTTATTTTGTTTTCTTCGTTTTGAAACCTTGGTGGTGGTGGTGGTGGTCGTCGTCCTCGTCCTCGTCCTCGTCCTCTTCCTCTTCCTCTTCCTCTCCTCCTCCTCCTCTCCTCCTCCTCCTCCTCCTCCTCCTCCTCCTCCTCCTCCTCCTCCTCCTCCTCCTCCTCCTCCTCCTCCTCCTCCTCCTCCTCCTCCTCCTCCTCCTCCTCCTCCTCCTCCTCCTCCAGATAGCCCCGAGTTAACGGTTACTACTACTACTCTCGACCTGTGACGGGCTGTGGATCAGTAAGGG
>JACEEZ010017205.1:97500-110000 GCA_016584305.1 Chionoecetes opilio
CCACCAGTACATGTTAGATTACTGAAGTTATCCATTATGTCTGTGAGAAGCCGTGAGGTAAAGCATTATTATTTAAGTTACCTAAAAGTTTCTTGATGAAATACAACCAAGGTGAATACATCGTTCTCGTTGCTTCATTTCTCCAAAACTGAAACCGAAATGTTGAAAACCTGGTTCGAGTCGTCCTTCTGGTCGTCCTTTCATGATGCCGCCACAAAGCCGAGTCGTTTCCTGCCTCCTAAAATGTTTTATTCATACTATTGTTTTAGTTAATCACCTGTTTGGACCATTTCAGTCTTGAACTGTCGAAAATGGAATTGTAGTTAGTTATGTTATCAAAGCCTCAAAAAGACAAGTCATCTGGTAATTTCACGATCAATTAAGACTTGTTTACATGATTAGATCAGTGAAATCCACCGTTGTTGTTGGATAAGGGCACATAATGAATACTTTGGTTTCTTTGATCTAACACTCTGCCTCGGCTTCTTAATAAGGAAGATGGCGCACATCCTCACAGCGTCAAAACCAAACACTCATAGATAAATCATGTCACATCTCGGAGCTGGGACGGTCTTTGAGCTGAGGAGACTAATGTTGAATAATGGAATGTATTATAATTCAATTTCCGCCCAAAAGAGAGAGTTATAATCACTTTGTAGCATACATCCAATGTTTTAGTTGGCACGACCGCACAAACCCTTGTAGCGGGTTCAGGAACGACCGCACAAACCCTTGTAGCGGGTTCAGGAACGACCGCACAAACCCTTGTAGCGGGTTCAGGAACGACCGCACAAACCCTTGTAGCGGGTTCAGGAACGACCGCACAAACCCTTGTAGCGGGTTCAGGAACGACCGCACAAACCCTTGTAGCGGGTTCAGGAACGACCGCACAAACCCTTGTAGCGGGTTCAGGAACGACCGCACAAACCCTTGTAGCGGGTTCAGGAACGACCGCACAAACCCTTGTAGCGGGTTCAGGAACGACCGCACAAACCCTTGTAGCGGGTTCAGGAACGGTCCACAGAAAGAAAAGACTGTTAGGAAAACCAGTTCCCAGAATTCCAGTTCTCGGGAAATAATACAAGTGTTATAAATCATCTGTTATATTTTTATAGAGAAGCTCTTCATTGATTTAGGTAATGTATGATGATCATTTGAGTCCCCACGCCCCTGAGGTAGTGGAGGTGGTAACAGTGGTGGCCTTGAGGGGACAGGCTCATAGACTCCCCATCGTTTGTATGGAATAGTTATGTTGCAAAGAATCTTATCCAATCCTGTACACAATTTAGTCCTGAAGACGTTGCGAAGATACGTTTGTTATCCTAGGCAGGCATTATGTTTGTTGTTATTAACATCAACAAGTTTGCTATCCTGCATGGAAGGCGTTGACGCCCTGTCCTGTCCTCCCGCCACTAGCTTGTCGCTGGCAGCCACTCATAAGATGGACGATGGGCAAGAATACACACAAAATATAAAGAAAGAGAGAAACGCGTTAAGGCAGACAGCTTCACACCGCTGTCTTCACGACGCCAGACAGGCCGGACATGAAGACAATATGTTGTATTGAAGACCAGTCGATGCCCCTTTGAGGCGAGGCATCACCAAGAGACACGTCGTCGCCTGGAGGAGGTATCGACCATTATCCTGCCAGGTTAGCGGCGTCAGGACAGCGGCTCATAAATCCATCCCCATGGCGGAGACAGACGACACCGGGCGAGGCGAGGCGGGTACCTCTCCGGTGTGGCGCGGCAGCAGGGTGTTAAGGCTGCTTTATGGTGCGTCTCGGAGTATAACTCATATACTCGTGTAGACTAGAGGAAAGAACAATATGGATATGTCTCGTCATACACAGCTGTTTGGTAGGAATGTATCGTTGATCTACTTTATGGCGTCACAACGGAAGTAGAGATTTGGACAGAGACAGCAGCAGTAGTAGTGGTTGCGTAAAGGCGCCGTCACACTAACACCTTTTCCGTCGATGTCTACGATTTCCGTCGTTTTTTTCTTGTTCTGTCAACTTTTTCCGTCTGAATCAGTCAGACGATGATGATCGTCTCCGCATGGAAAGTTGTCGTCAACTTTCATAGTCAAATCAATAATCCATAGTGATTACTTTAAATATATTCTATACAAATCAGTATTTTTTTGCAAATTATAATTCAATATATTTGAAAGTATTAATATATTCAAGTGACTAATTGCACATGTAGATACATTTTATTTGCGGTTTTATATAACAGCCAACAGTCTCTCGCGTGACTAGATTGTTATTATTAGTTCCTCATCGTCTCATGGTCTTCCAAACTCGGCTCTCAAGAGTTTTATGTGGTAACCACTTTCTTTTTCTCGACGAGCCAACCATGAACGCATCCTCCATCCACGTTTTTAGCTAGTTTGGCTCGTGTACGATTGACAATACACTTAATTAAGTGTAGAGCAGCGATAGCCTGACTGGGTGTCGGAGCCATGTTTGTTTACAGTCGACGGAAACAGCTGACGAATGGCTGTGTGTGTGTGTGACGGCATGCAGTCAAAAAATTGTCAATTTTTAGAAAGTTGATGAAATAAATTGACAAAAAAGGTGCTAGTGTGACGCCGCCTTAATGCTTCTCCTTAATACAACTTTTTTACTTTTAAGTTACGTTCGATACCATATATTGCAAGCATGTAACCTTCGTGCTCTGTGAGGAACGTGATGCAAGGCTCTGTGTTGTCTGCGTCGTGGCCACCGATCTGTCAAAATCGGCGGCTTCCACATCCTGGCAAGCAGCGCGTCCCCCCCCCCCCCCCCCCCCCGTGCTTCTCGGGGCACGACACACGCATCACAACGATGAGACCGCTTCGTATGTCACTCGCAAGCCTCTGAACACTGTCCACAAGGGATTAAATTATAAACTGTGTTAAACCATCGAGGCCATAAGGTATACGTAGATATTTCAATGAAATTGAAATACGATATTTATTGGCAGCGAGCGAAGCGAGCTGCTACTTACCATAAGACCCATTCGCGTTAGGGGAGTGGAACCAAGTTTAAGCCAAAAAGTGAATAACTACTCCTAAATATTGTCGGATTGAGCTAAAATTTGACATGCAAGTAGTGCTGTCAAAATCAATGGGGGTCTATGAAACAAACGTTTTACGTAGAACAAGCCCTTAATGAGTAATTAGCGTAATGAGTTCATTGGCTGGAACGTGGCTCGCTGCCGCGTTCCAGCCGCAAGAACTGAGCCAAAAGCAAAGGGGCCAGAGGCTGGACGCCTATACTTGATATATAAGAACACATGGTAATATAATAACGTTATGTCTGCGACTCATGACAAGCAAGCGACTTTAAGTCATTAATTTCCTACTTGAATGTTACCCCAGCCCACCCTGGATGTATTCATTAGCATCACCATGATGACAGTCAAAATTGGTGGGTGGCAACTAAACTTGGCAAAATAAGTGAAGAAAGAAAACTCAAATTGGCAAGCAAGAACCCGCAGGACTTGAGGGACAAAAAGATTTACGCACGTTACATACATAAACTTACATATGATATCTATATATATATATATAATAATATTATTATATAATATATATATATATATATATATATATATATTTCTCTCTCTTCTCTCTACTCTCATCTCTCTATATATAATATATATATATATATATATATATATATATTATATATATATATATATATATATATTATATATATATATATATATATATATATATATATAATATATATATATATATATATATATATATATATATATATATATATATATATATATATATATATATATATATATATATATATATATATATTTATATATATTATTATATATAGATATTATTATTATTATAATAGGTATATATTATATATATATATATATATATATAGTATATATATATATATTATATATATATATATATATATTATCAAATATTACAATTTTATTAATTTTATTTATTGAAAGGACGGCAAGTGATATCTATTTTAGGGTTGTGCAGGGACAGGGTTGGGTGTGGGCGGCGGGCGTGATGGATAGAGCCGTGCGTTGTGGTGACGGGGCTGTAGTTGTCCTTGTTATTTGTTTCTATTTAGCCAATGTTACATTTTTGGTAAACTGTAATAAACCATACAGTGTTGCAAAGCTTGGATTTTTTTTCTTTTCCTATATTTAATCCTTTAATGCAGATGGTTGTGGATCATGGTCGTGGTGGCGCAGGCAGGATCTTTACGGCGCCGCCTGTGATAATTAGAGGCTCGTGACGCCCCCTGGTGCTCCCGGATGCACCCGCCGTCAGGGGCAGGATTGGGGATCATTATACACACGATTTCACCACATATTACTAGTTGTAGGTCTGCGGGGTCCACATGAGCGGTGCTTTTGTTTATATATAGAAATGAAGATCTTTAAATGATTCATGGCATTTTTAGCGTCCTGTACAGATCACCAGAGTGCATCATGGGGGGATCGAGTGGACTTTCGTGGGTACAGAGGTCGCGTTGGAGAGCCTTGGGTGGCGAGGACAAACCGGGGGCTCGCCTACAAAGCCAGTGTGGAGAGTAATCAGGTGGGCCCATTAGCCAAGGGTGGAGGGGAATTTCGCTTGTATTTCAGGGGTTTAATGGGCCGTCTCGGGTACTTGAGGGCCAGTTAGGGATCTTTGTGGCGCAGGTGGTGGCCCTCGCTCACGGCTCCTTGCTTACCCAGGCTGACCGTTGTGTGTGCAGAGGATGGTCAGGTCACGAGGTATAATAGTAATGTTATGACCTCATGCAGATAAGAACATTTTATAGCCCTGGAAGAACAAAGTGCCACGTGAACAAATATTAATAGTGATGTTATGACCCCAGATAAGAACATTTTATAGACCTGGAAGAACAAAGTGCCACGTGAACAAATAGTAATATATAGTAATAGTGATGTTATGACTCCAGATAAGAACATTTCATAGCCGTGGAAGAAAAAAGCGTCACGTGAACAAAATAACAATTCTAATTGAATGTTGGCGTTGTATACCGGTGGCGTGTCATCCAGGGATATTTTCTGACTCATCACGGAAACCACCAGTGCATTGCTACATTTACTCGCCTTTGAGCCGCCATAATGCTATTAATCAGGGCTTCCTCTCAGGTCTTATCTCGCTGCGGCAACACCAAGGCTCTGATACACCCACACCCACACACACACACACACACACACACACACACACACACACACACGCACACGCACACGCACACACGCACACACGCACACACACACACACACACATACAGGGCGTTCTCATGGAGCGTGTGGATCAGGATGAAAGGCTAAGCCAGGCGTCAGGAACCAGGTACCTCCCAGGGAAAGGAAACTAATCTGAACACTAATTACACAGAAACCTAACTCTTATTTGATGAAGGAACTGAACTGAAACTGAACTGAATTCTTACAGGCAGAACATTTTATATGAATTACCTAAAACTGAAATTAAATTGCGGTGAAACTGAATTGTGAAGAAAACTAGCCTTTGAATCACCTGAAAAGGACGGAGTTTAAGACAGTACTTAGTATTCTTAGTCCCGATATACAAATAATGGAGGTGTCCGCAAGGTTAGACATGAAGCAAAGATGGTGGCATACGCTATGCTGCGCGTGGCTTCGGTGCTCATCTAATGGTGGAAGAGGGTATAGATAAAATGAAGAATTTTAAATCGCCAGGACCAGATGAAGTGTATCCCAGGGTATTAAAGGAATGCAAGGAGGTTGTTAGTGAGTCGTTAGTGCACATTTTTAGGAAATCGGTTGAGATAGGCGATGTGCCATTATTGTGGAGGAAAGGAAATGTTGTTCCCATATTTAAGAAGGGAGACAGAGGACTAAAGTCAAATTATCGACCCGTAAGTCTAACGTCAGTGGTGGGTAAATTATTGGAATCTATTATTGCAAAAAACATTAGAGAGCACTTAGATAAACATAGTTTGATCAATGATTCACAACATGTATTCACCAAGGGTAGGTCATGTCTCACCAATTTATTGAGTTTTTATAGGAAAGTTTATGAGACGGCAGATAATGATAAGGATTATGATATAATATATCTGGACTTTAGTAAGGCATTTGACAAAGTACCACTCGAGCGACTCTTAAATAAGGTTAAGGCTCATGGAATAGATGGGAAGGTTCTTCATTGGATCAGAGCTTGGCTAAGTAATAGGCAACAAAGGGTTACAATTAATGGTTCTAAATCTGAATGGGGACTGGTGACAAGTGGAGTTCCACAAGGGTCTGTTTTGGGTCCATTACTATTTTTGATTTACATCAACGACTTGGATAGTGGGATTAGCAGTGATATCAGCAAGTTTGCTGATGATACTAAGGTAGGTAGGATTATTGGATCACAGTCTGATGTAAACATATTGCAGGGAGACTTAGATAAACTTAACGAGTGGGCAGTCGGATGGCAGATGGAATTTAATATTGATAAGTGCAGCGTTATGAATGTTGGTAGAAAAAACCCTGGTAATAGATACACCATAAGCAATGTATCGCTGATAAGATCAGAAGGTGAAAAAAATTTTGGAGTGAGGGTGAGCCCAGACCTCCGACCTAGGAAACAATGTATTGAGGCCAGAAATAGAGCTAATAGAGTATTAGGATTCATTACCAGAAGTGTTAAAAGTAGAAGTGCGGAAGTTATTCTAAAGCTTTATCTGGCTCTAGTCAGGACTCACCTAGACTATGCGGTTCAGTTTTGGTCTCCATATTACGGGATGGATATAGCCTTGTTAGAAACAGTGCAGAGAAGGATGACCAAAATGATACAAGGGATGCGTAACTTTAGTTATGAGTAGAGATTGAAGTTATTAAAATTACACTCACTCGAGAGACGACGCAGAGTAAGGGGCGATCTGATAGAAGTTTTTAAGTGGAGAAAGGGATTTAATAAAGGAGAGGTAGGAAAAGTTCTTACAGCTTTTAACCAGGGTAGAACAAGAAGTAACGGATTCAAGCTGGAAAAGCGTGGATTTAGAAAGGAAATAGGGAAAAACCGGTTCACAAATAGGTGGTGAATGAGTGGAATGGTCTCAGTAGACAGGTAGTTAGTGCGGAGTCATTAGGGAGCTTTAAAGAGGGACTGGATAGGTTCATGGATGGGGATGAAATGGTAGGTAGTGTTAGGTGACAGGAGCTACCACGTGTAGGCCTCGCGGCCTCTTGTAGCTTCCTTATCTTCTTATGTTCTTATGTTCCTTCGCACTAGCCCTTGAGCCTGCTGTGGTGGGTGATAACCTGTTATCCCGGGACGCAGGGGTAGTGTGACATCCGGGTTACCACAGTTACCTTCTCCAGGTTTCCCCAAGTACCCATTTATCGACCATCCTCGAAAGGAAGGATGAACAGCTGGTTTGGGTTGGCCGTCGACCTGCCCTGGGCCGGATTCGAACAAGGGCCTGCAGGATTCGTAGCTAAACGCGCTAGCCACTACACCACGGAGGCGATATCTACATAAGGGAGGTTGAGAATATTGATCGTGGGCTAAGGAAGACGTAATTGGTATATAAGCCAGCACTTATTTGAAAATCGCACAATGGATACAAGCTCATAGGTCGGTGACTATAAGGTGACTATATTAAAGTCAGAGTGGCAATAGCGTTTATATTAAAGTCAGAGTGGTAATAGCGTTGCCATGTGGGGAATAGAGCATCTTATAATTATGTACCTTATAGACACGTTCCAACCCTCGACCGTGTAATCCCCGGCCCCTACCCGATCGTCACTCCCCTAACCCTCCCACCACTGCAACCATCCATCACGAGAGAGAGAGAGAGAGAGAGAGAGAGAGAGAGAGAGAGAGAGAGAGAGAGAGAGAGAGAGAGAGAGAGAGAGAGAGAGATCCTCCCCTTTCCATAACATTCCACTTTCCCTTACCAAATACGAATCTCTCTCGTTTACCTGACTTTTTAGAGTCTAGTCTACTGATCTACCTTGCCACTGCCTATTCCTAGTCCACTAGAATACATTTCACTACCTACAACCTTCCTAAAATACACCTTTTATTATTATTTCTTTTTTATTGACCTCATCTATGCTTTACTTGCGTGTAAGAGTCACCATGTGCGTTCTAAGATCTATTCCCCGTGATGCTCTTAGATTTCTCTCCATAAATCTAATCAACTCCATTCCCACATAGTTTCCATACACTTCTATAGACAGTGCTATGTATCAGCTCTTTAACAACGCCCCCCCCCCCACCCCCCCACCCCTTTACTCCAAACTTTCCACCTTTCCTTTCCCTTTCCATTTCCCTCTCTCCCTCCTTCTCTCCCTCCTTCTCTCTCCCCTTCCCACCCTATGTCTTTCTTTCCCCTCTATTCCCCTCTATTTCCTTCTCTCCCCCCTTCTCTCCCCTTCCCCTCCCTTCCCTCAACCATACATCTCTTCCCGTTCAAAACACACCATTGCCTTCCCATTTCCTCACTTTAAACACCACATCTCTGCCCCTCTCCTCCTCCCATTCTCTCTCTCTCTCTCTCTCTCCTCATACCATCTACTCTCTCTCCCCCTCCATCCTGCCTCCTGCTATCCACTCTCTCTCTTCTCAACCTCCCCCATCCCTCATCCCCACGCCAATTTACTATCACTTCTTCTTCACCCTATCCACATCCATCTGCCTCCTGCTATCCACCCTTTTTCAAACCCCCACACACACCCACACCCACACACGCCAAGATTTACTATCACTATTACTTATTTCTAACCTAACCTAACCTTACCTAACCTATCTACCGTCCCTGTTCACCCCTTCACATCTCCTTCTTTTCAACCCCCTCCACACACCCACCCACACACATACACACATACGCCAGAAGTTACTATCATTACTTCTTATTTTTAACCTAACCTAACCTAACCTTACCTAACCTAACCTATCTACCGTCCCTGTTTACCCCTTCACATCCCCTTCTTTTCAACCCTCCCTTCCACACACGCACACGCCAGGAGTTACTAACATTATTTCTAACCTAACCTAACCTATCTACCGTCCATGTTCACCCCTTCACATCACTGCCACCCTGCTATCTACCATCCCTCCCCCCCCCCACACACATACGCCAGGACTTACGTATTATCATAATTTCCTTCGCAGTTTTGGTACGACTACAAGCTGATCTGGGACCCTGAGGAGTACGGTGGCGCCAAGATGCTTCACGTGCCCTCCGATCACATCTGGCGCCCGGACATCGTGCTTTATAACAAGTGGGTGTCTGTGCTGTTCTGTATTTGTGTGTGTGTGTGTGTGTGTGTCTGTGTTGTTCTGTGTGTGTGTGTGTGTGTTGGTGTGTGTGTTGGTGTGTGTGTGTGTGTGTGTTGTGTGTGTGTGTGTGTGTGTGTGTGTGTGTGTGTGTGTGTGTGTGTGTGTGTGTGTGTGTTTTGAAGTTCCTTTTCATTGTATTATTGTTTGTGTTTTGTTTTATTGTCTGTGTTGAGCTTTCATTGATTGTTTATTTGTGTCTATATTATATGCGACTTCTTTTTAATCTATTACTATATTTTGTGTTGTGTTTTTGTCTGTGTTGTGCTTTCATGTATTTTTTTGTGTGTGTGTATATTATTTTCAACTTCTTTTTAATGTATTACTATCTCTAACTCTTTTTTATATTTTTCCATCGTTTTCTAACATATTTTTGTTAATGTTTTTTTTTTTTTTAAATGCTGCACTATTAATTACCACAATCAGAAAAAAATTGCTGCACTATTACCACAATCATTAGAAAAAGGTGCTAGGACAAAGAGTGGTTTGTATATGATTTTGTCTGTGTTGTACTTTCATGTATTGTGGTTTTTTTTTGTGTAACTATATTTTTTTGGCGTTGCTAAAGGTGACATACGTACTACTATAGCCAAATAAGAGCCAGAATACAGAGTCTGATATAGCGTTAAAAAAGAGCCAGAATACAGGGCCTGATATAGCGTTAAAAAAGAGCCAGAATACAGAGCCTGATATAGCGTTAAAAAAGAGCCAGAATACAGGGCCTGATATAGCGTTAAAAAAGAGCCAGAATACAGGGCCTGGTATAGCGTTAAAAAAGAGCCAGAATACAGGGCCTGATATAGCGTTAAAAAAGAGCCAGAATACAGGGCCTGAAATGGAGTTGAAAAAAGAGCCAGAATACAGGGCCTGATATAGCGTTAAAAAAGAGCCAGAATACAGGGCCTGATATAGCGTTAAAAAAGAGCCAGAATACAGGGCCTGATATGGAGTTAAAAAAGAGCCAGAATACTAAGAGGATACAGGCCTAATATGGAGTTAAAAAAGAGCCAGAATACAGGGCCTGATATAGCGTTAAAAAAGAGCCAGAATACAGGGCCTGATATGGAGTTAAAAAAGAGCCAGAATACAGGGCCTGATATAGAGTTAAAAAAGAGCCAGAATACAGGGCCTAATATGGAGTTAAAAAAGAGCCAGAATACAGGGCCTAATATGGAGTTAAAAAAGAGCCAGAATACAGGGCCTGATATGGAGTTAAAAAAGAGCCAGAATACAGGGCCTGATATGGTGTTAAAAAAGAGCCAGAATACAGGGCCTGGTATAGCGTTAAAAAAGAGCCAGAATGCAGGGCCTGATATGGAGTTAAAAAAGAGCCAGAATACAGGGCCTGATATGAAGTTAAAAAAGAGCCAAAATACAGGGCCTGATATGGTGTCAAAAAAGAGCCAGAATACAGGGCCTGATATGGAGTTAAAAAAGAGCCAGAATACAGGGCCTGATATGGAGTTAAAAAAGAGCCAGAATACAGGGCCTGATATGGAGTTAAAAAAGAGCCAGAATACAGGGCCTGATATGGTGTCAAAAAAGAGCCAGAATACAGGGCCTGATATGGAGTTAAAAAAGAGCCAGAATACAGGGCCTGATATGGAGTTAAAAAAGAGCCAGAATGCAGGGCCTGATATGGTGTTAAAAAAGAGCCAGAATACAGGGCCTGATATGGAGTTAAAAAAGAGCCAGAATACAGGGCCTGATATGGTGTTAAAAAAGAGCCAGAATACAGGGCCTGATATAGCGTTAAAAAAGAGCCAGAATACAGGGCCTGATATAGCGTTAAAAAAGAGCCAAATACAGGTATATGGAGTTAAAAAAGGCCAGATCAGGGCCTGAATGATAAAAGAGCGAATCATGGCCTGATATACGTTAAAAAAGAGCCAGAATACAGGGCCTGATATAGCGTTAAAAAAGAGCCAGAATACAGGGCCTGATATAGCGTTAAAAAAGAGCCAGAATACAGGGCCTGATATAGCGTTAAAAAAGAGCCAGAATACAGGGCCTAATATGGAGTTAAAAAAGAGCCAGAATGCAGGGCCTGATATGGAGTTAAAAAAGAGCCAGAATACAGGGCCTGATATGTGTTAAAAAAGAGCCAGAATACAGGGCCTATATAGCGTAAAAAGAGCCAGAATCAGGGCCTGATATGGGAGTTAAAAAAGAGCCAGAATACAGGGGCCCGATATAGAGTTTAAAAAAAAAAGCCAGAATACAGGGCCTGATATGGAGTTAAAAAAAAGCCAGAATACAGGGCCTGATATAGCGTTAAAAAAAAAGCCAGAATACAGGGCCTGATATAGCGTTAAAAAAAAAAGCCAGAATACAGGGCCTGATATGGAGTTAAAAAAGAGCCAGAATACAGGGCCTGATATGGAGTTAAAAAAAAAGCCAGAATACAGGGCCTGATATGGAGTTAAAAAAAAAGCCAGAATACAGGCCTGATATGGAGTTAAAAAAGACCAGAATACAGGCCTGATATAGAGTTAAAAAAGAGCAGCAGAATACAGGGCTGATATAGTTAAAAAAGAGCCAGAATACAGGGCCTGATATGGAGTTAAACAAGAGCCAGAATACAGGGCCTATATGGAGTAAAAAAGAGCCAGAATATAGGCTGATATAGGGGTTAAAAAGAGCCAGAATACAGGACCTGATATAGCGTTAAAAAAGAGCCAGAATACAGGGCCTGATATGGAGTTAAAAAAGAGCCAGAATACAGGCCTGATATGGGTTAAACAAGAGCCCGAATACAGGGCCTGATAGAGAGTTAAAAAAGAGCCAGAATACAGGGCCTGATATAGAGTTAAAAAAGAGCAGAATACAGGCCTGATATAGCGTTAAAAAGAGCCAGAATACAGGGCCTGATATGGAGTTAAACAAGAGCCAGAATACAGGGCCTGATATGGAGTTAAAAAAGAGCCAGAATATAGGGCCTGATATAGCGTTAAAAAGAGCCAGAATATAGGACCTGATATAGCGTTAAAAAAGAGCCAGAATACAGGGCCTGATATGGAGTTAAAAAGAGCCAGAATACAGGGCCTGATATGGAGTTTAAAAAGAGCCAGAATACAGGCCTGATATGGAGTTAAAAAAGAGCCAGAATAGACAGGGCCTGATATGGAGTTAAAAAAGAGCCAGATATCAGGGCCCTGATATGGAGTTTTAAAAAAGAGCCAGAATACAGGGCCCCGATA
>JACEEZ010017205.1:115000-117500 GCA_016584305.1 Chionoecetes opilio
CACCTGGTGGCCGCCTCGTGTCTGGCCTCCACAAGGGACCCCCTTGCGGAATGCGGCTTCCCCCTGGGTGACAGCTGGGGGGAGGTGCTGTCCATGATGGTGGGCAGCAAGGAACGTCTGGCCTGCCTGGAGAGGCAGATCCAGAAGGCCGAGCAGGAACACAAGACGTTTGTGTTCTGCTTCGTGTGTGCCGTGTGTGTGGTGGTGGAGGTTTTGTTTGTGGTCCTGATGGCGGGGCGCTCCTGGGCACGGCAGACCCTGGCGCGCCACCACGAGAAAGGAAGCAAGGCAGGGCAGGACGAGCCTCTCCTGCAGGAAACTGCAGCCTCGCAGGTCAAACACACTGAGGTGGAGGACGTGCTGGAGGAGGTTGGAGAGCTGGCCCTTCCTCAGCAGGCATTTTTCTTCCAGGAGGCAGGAAGTGTCCTCATCCTCGTGGATTTAGGACGCCAAAGGCTGCACATCAAAGCCGCCAAGAACAACGTGCTAGAGTGCCACGTCGCCCTCAAGAACTTGTTGGCGGAGTGGCAAACACGCGAGGCCGCCACACCTCAACATGTTCGCATCCCAGTGGAGTTGCCCGCCAGACTTTCAAGGCTGAAGATAGAAGCTACAGCGATAACTGAGAGCTTCAAACTAACCCAGAAAATGGTGTCATCACGTCAGCATGAAGTGGCCGCGGCCAGGCAGCAGGTGGCAGGCAGTCAACGCCACCCCGCTAAGAAGACTGCTGCCCGCCCACGCCTTGGCAAAACCAGGAAGTGGAAGGCGTTCGGCCACATCCTCCCGACGCCAGAGGCACGTCGGGTGGCCTTCGTCAGGGCTCGCGCCGCCCTTGATGAACGGGCACACGCGTGGAAATATGCCTCCAAGACAAAACTGGAGAAACTTAAGAAGCGCGGGGTTCCCGGTAACATCCTCCCGACACCCGAGGCACGTCGGGTGGCTTCCGTCAGGGCTCACGCCGCCCTCGATGAACGGGCGCAGGCGTGGAATTATGCCTCCAAGACAAAACTGGAGAAATCTACAAAGCGCGGGGTTCCCGGTAACATCCTCCCGACGCCAGAGGCACGTCGAGTGGCCTCCGTCAGGGCTCGCGCCGCCCTGAATGAACGGTCGCACGCGCAGAAGTGTGCCTTGAAGACAAAACTGAAGGAAAGTAAACACGGGGTGATCAGTCCCATCTTTCCGACGCCAGAGGCACGTCGAGTGGCCTCCGTCAGGGCTCGCGCCGCCCTTGATGAACGGTCGCACGCCGGGAAGTGTGCCCCTAAGACTTCATGGAAGAAAAGTGTCGGAAATGAGGGCACTCAGACCGACACTCAGGCTGCGAACATGACTGTGCCTGCGAACCGAGTGGCCTCGGTGAGGAGTGACGCCGCCAAAAGGGAAAGGGCGCACGGGCGTGTGTGTGCCTCTCAGACGACACAGGCAAAAAGTGTCGCAAAAGTTGCTCCATCTTTGAACACGTCTGTGCCTGCGAGCCGAGTGACCTCCGCGAGAAAAGACGCCGCCATAAGGGAACGAGCGCACGCACGTAAGATTACGTCCCAGACGACATGCGCGAATGGTATCGTAAATGTTAAGGAGTAAAATGTGCCATCTGCATCACTGTCTGGTTGCCAGCAACGAGTGGCCGCGGCCAGGCAGCAGGCGGCAGTCAGGGAGCGCCACCTTGCTGGGAGGAACGCTGGCCGCCGACGCCTCGTTAACACCGTGAGGCCCAAGGTCTTCGGTCACACAACCTCGACCCCAGAGGCGCGCCGCGTGGCCTCCGTAAGGAGTGAAGCTGCCACCACGGAAAGAGCGCACGTGCGCCAGTCAGTGAGCGACAGCAAGAATCCCCCCGCGAAGGAAGGTACAATTGCCAACCACGCCACCATAACTAAGTGTTCAGCGTGAAGGGTGAACACTGCATCCTCCTGGTTGCCTGCATGAAATGTACATATCTCGACGATGAACTTTGGCGGCACCACCGCGTGCATCTACGTAGCTTACAGGACCGCCGTGAGCGTCCAGCAGCCCCGCGGGAGAGAATTGACTCACTGCGGGTCTATAAGACCACACCGCCAAAAAATTGCTGACTTCTTAAACCATTTTTAAAGTACATGAATAAAAAAAAACTAGGTACATTTTTTATGATTCAACTTGATTTCTTCATTTTTTGTACTATATATTTTTCTATTTTAAGTGATAGCATATTTTTGTAACAAATTTATTACATGAACGGATGCGGGCCGGGCAGGTGATTACTTGAGTATTTGAGTACTCAATGATCAAAAAGTAAATAAGTACCTTGATCATTAAATTGATCATTTGATCATCAAACTTTGGGTACTTTTATTAATTTTGTACTTGGAGTAAATATTTGTCATTGTAACAATATTTTAACTTAAGTAACAAAGCTTGGTACTTTTTACACCACTGCCTGTATAACCTAACTACTCTATTCACCGGGGAATCAAGGGATATATATATATATATATATATATATATATAT
>JACEEZ010017205.1:127500-135000 GCA_016584305.1 Chionoecetes opilio
AATCACTCGTCCCTCTTCTTCCTTCTGTATTTTAATTCCTTCCTTGTCTATTCTACTATTCTTCCAAACTCCCTCTCCTCCCCCATCCCTTACTAATTAATCATACGTTTTTCCACCTCATCCTCCATACCTTCCTCTCTTTTCTCGTTCCCTACAATCTATATCCTTTATTTTTTTAACTGTACATTCTTTTTCCTCCTTTACATTAAACATATCTCCTCTCACAGACAAACCCATTTTAGTGGAGGGGAAATGTGAGAAAAAATGAGGTAGTATTCTTACCCGCTTTCCCCTCTCTCCTATCCCTCTTCCCCTCTTCCTCCTTTTCCCCTTACTTCTTACTCCTTGCTCTGTTTAATTTTTGTTGAATTGTTTTCGCGTTTGTTATTTCGTTTATTGATTATTTGATTGGTTTGATGAATCGCTTAGTCTGTCTTTCCGTCCTTTGTCGGTTTTGTTAGATTTTTGTCTGTCGCTCTCCACGGTTTTTTTTGTGTGTGTGTGTGTGTGTGTGTGTGTGTGTGTGTGTGTGTGTGTGTTGTGTGTTGTGTGTGTGGTGTGTGTGTGTGTGTGTGTGTGTGTGTGTGTGTGTGTGTGTGTGTGGTGTGTGTGTGTGTGTGTGTGTGTGTGTGTGTGTGTGTGTGTGTTGTGTGTGTGTGTGTGTGTGTGTGTGTGTGGTGTGTGTGTGTGTGTGTGTGTGTGTGTGTGTGTGTGTGTATGTGTGTGTGTGTGTGTGTGTGTGTGTTGTGTGTGTGTGTGTGTGTGTGTGTGTGTGTGTGTGTGTGTGTGTGTGTGTGTCTGTTGTCTTCTCTTGTCTGTCTCTGTGTCTTCTGCCTCTCTGTCGTCTCTCTCTGTCTGTCTTCTCTCTCTCTCTCGTCTTCTCTTCTCTCTCTTCTCTCTTCTCTCTCTCTTCTCTCTCTGTCTTTCTCTCTCTCTCTCTGCTGCTGTCTCTCCTCTCTCTTTTCTCTCTCTCTCTCTCTCTCTCTCTCCTCTCTCTCTTCTCTCTCTCTCTCGTCCTCTCTCTCTCTCTCTCTCTCTCTCTCTCTCTCTCTCCTCTCTCCTCTCTCTCCTCTCTCTCTCTCTCTCTCTCTCCTCTCTCATCCTCTCCTCTCGACAGTCAGAAGTAACACCTTAGACAGTGGTTCTTAGATAGGTAGATATAATTATGTGGTCTATCCTAGCATCTCGCGCCCCCATGAGGTTGGTCTCGCACCCCCGTTTAAAAAACCCTGCCTTAGACTACTCGATAATAAGGAAAAGGGGAATAGATAGCGAGTGAATGAAATGGTCAGCACGAAGGTAAAAGTGTAAGTTCGGATGGAGGAGACACGACTTACAAATCTGGACCAAGTTTGTTTCAGTCTCCCTCCTCCTCATGATCCTTCCGTCCCGTCTCCGATCCCTTCCTGCCACCTTGTCATCTCGCTTCCCCTGACATGGGAAATTTGAACTCTTGACGCCTTGGAAATTGATTTGTATCCTAGAGAGAGAGAGAGAGAGAGAGAGAGAGAGAGAGAGAGAGAGAGAGAGAGAGAGAGAGAGAGAGAGAGAGAGAGAGAGAGAGAGAGAGAGAGAATTTTCTTCGGTTTATAGTTGGGCAAATAAACAGTTTTGACATTGACTTTGACTTAGAGAGAGAGAGAGAGAGAGAGAGAGAGAGAGAGAGAGAGAGAGAGAGAGAGAGAGAGAGAGAGAGAGAGAGAGAGAGAGAGAGAGAGAGAGAGAGAGAGAGACAGAGACAGAGACAGAGACAGAGACAGAGACAGAGACAGAGACAGAGACAGAGACAGAGACAGAGACAGAGACAGAGACAGAGACAGAGACAGAGACAGAGACAGAGACAGAGACAGAGAGAGAGAGAGAGAGAGTTGTATAGCTGTCGACTACACAATCGGTCATTTAATTAACCAGACATATACAAGGATTTGTCCTTTCCATCCTCTCCCCCTGAACTCAGTCATTAACCATTCTTACAATTTAATAGAATAATAATTTAATAATTTAATTTAATAGAGAAAGACATAAAGTGAGATTATTAGAACGAAGAACAAGTAGGAACGAGAGAGACAGAGAAGAGAGCAAGAATTTTCAGTTATTGATCATTGGACAGACGAAGGACACACACACACACACACACGTGATAATTAATTGGCTTAGTGAAGGGATTTATTACCTTACAATAGGATTTGAGGATGGGAGGAGGAGGAGGAAGAGGAGGAGAGAGAGAGAGTGGGAGTGTCACTGATGGATGATGGTGGTGGTGGTAGTAGTAGTGGTGGTGGTAGTGGTTATGATGGTGGTGGTAGTGGTTTTAGTGGTGGTGGTGGTGGTGGTGGTGGTGGTGGTAGTGGTGGTGGTAGTGGTTATGGTGGTGATGTTGGTGGTGGTGGTGGTGATGGGTGGTGTAGTGATGGTGGTGGTTGTAATGGTAGTGGTGGTGGTGGTGGTGGTGGTTGTAGTGGTGGTGGTGGTGGTGGTTGTAGTAGTAGTGGTGGTGATGGTGGTGGTGTTGGTTGGTTGGTTGGTTGGTTGGTTTTTTTTTTTTTTTTTTTTTTTTTTTTTTTTTTTTTTTTTTTTCCATATGTGCCTATAGCGCCTGTAGGCAGTGGTGACCCAGGGCTCGGATGGTAGGCTCTGGAGGCTCACTTGAGGGCTCTGATGGTTGGTCCTCGCCCGTGGTGGCACAGGCAGGATTCTTATAGTGACGCCTGTGATTAGAGGCTCATGCCGCCCCCCTGTGTCCTCCGATGCACTCGCAATCGAAGGTAGAGTTGATGGGCAGCATGTGGGTGTTCTTAGGCCACTCGACGGTGCAGAAAGGTTTTGGGTTTCTTCGGGGATCGAACTCGGGTCACCGAGAACGCCAGTCGGAGACGCTAACCACTCCGCTACCGCCTCCCCTAAGTGGAGGCGGTTGTAGTGGTAGTGGTGGTGGTTGTAGTGGTGGTGGTGGTGGTATTAGTAGTGGTGGTGGTGGTTGTAGTGGTGGTGGTGGTGGTGGTGGTGGTGGTGGTGGGTGGTGTGGTGGTTGTAGTGGTGGTGGTGGTGGTGGTTGTAGTGGTGGTGGTGGTGGTTGTAGGACAGAAATCTGGTAGGATAATGAGGGAATTTTAATGATTGACGGATTACTGTTGCTGAAAATTACAACAAAATAGTAAATGATGAAATTCTCAGGTGTACTTGAGAGAGAGAGAGAGAGAGAGAGAGGAGAGAGAAGAGAGAGAGAGAGAGAGAGAGAGAGAGAGAGAGAGAGAGAGAGAGAGAGAGAGAGAGAGAGAGAGAGTGTGTGTGTGTGAGTAAAAAATAGCAAGCACATCCTGATTTAACAAGGAAATTGGGGATTACCTCACTCGGTACAGGGGGATTACAGCAGGGGGAGGGAGTGGATTACCTTGCAACAGACACCATGGGATTGAAGGGGAGGGGAGGGGCGGGGAGGGGAAGGGAAGGGAGGGAGGGAGGGAAACACAGGAGTCGTGAGGCAGAAACCGAAGCTCCAACATGTGTTTCCAGTGAAGGTTTCGTTGTGTAGAATTGGGGGAGGATTAATTGTACGGTATTTTAGTTTTATCCCTTTGGTGGGTATTGGGGAAGGGGAGGGAAGGTAGGGGAGGAAGGTAGGGGAGGAGGGGAGGGGAAGGGGGAAGCGGCAAGGGGATTGGTCGAGGCTGTTAACGTAATGTATTGGTTTCATTGCGTTAGTGTGTATTTTTGTGGTGTGGGTATATTGCGTTTTCTCTATCTCTCTTTTTCTCTCCCTTTCTCTCTCTCTCTCTCTCTCTCTCTCTCTCTCTCTCCTCTCTTCTCATCTCTCTCTCTCATCTCTCTCTCCTCTCTCTCTCTCTCTCTCTCTCTCTCATCTTCTCTCCGCTCGTCCTCTCCTTCTCTCTCCCTCTCTCTCTCCATCTCTCTCTTCTCCTCTCTCTATCTCTCTCCTCCTCTCTCTCTCTCTCCTCTCTCTCTCTCTCTCTCTCTCTCTCTCTCTCGGTGTTTGTTTAGTAGAAAATGGGCGCCGAATAACGAAGGCAACTTTTATTAATGTGTTTTTGGCTTCGTTTGTGTTATTAAAAAATGAAAACTTGAACAAAACGTGATTAAGAAAAACTAAACTGGAACAAAACGTGATTAAGAAAAAATAAACTGGAATGAAACGTGTTGTGGGTTCGTCAGTATCATCTGTTGAGGGTTTTTTTTATCAGTCATTTTTATTTATATCTGGAACGAATTTGGTTTTCTGTATATTTTGTGAGTTTATTTTATTTTTTTATTATTTTTTGTTGCTGTTTGGTTATTGGGTGAAATGATTGGTGGGTGAATGGGATTGGTTGCAGTCTCCACCAATCCCCAGAGCCTTCCCGTCTTTTCCCCTCCTCCTTCCCCTCCTTTCCCCCTCCTTCCCCCTCTTTCCCCTCCTTCACCAACTTTGCACATTCCTCCTTCATACTTTATTATTGCATTACTTTCTCGCTTTTATTAACCTCACTAACTCATTCTTATCACCTCAATGTTTTCTTTTATCTTTTTTTTATCTTTTCATTCATTCTAATATCCGATCTTTATTCTATTTTCTACGTTTCTCTGATTTATATTTACGTCACTCAAATATACATGACTCTTTCTTTATTCCTTCATCGTTTTTTCATATATATATTTTTTCCCATTCACTGTAGCTCGTTTTTGGTGGTGTAAATATATTGAACTATAGTTTTCAGAATTTCCAAATGTTCCTCTATATATGATTTTTTGTTTGGCCATACATCTCGAACCGTGTATGTATGTGTGTGTGTGTGTGTGTGTGTGTGTGTGTTGTGTGTGTGTGTGTATGCGTGTGTATGTGTATGTGTGTGTATGTGTGTGTGTGTGTATGTGTGTGTGTGTTTGTGTGTGTGTGTGTGTGTGTGTCTGTCTGTGTCTGTGTCTGTGTCTGTGTGACTGTGTGTGTGTGTGTGTATGTAAATATCAAGTAACTTTTGTTGTATACGGCTTCATATACGTGGTTTCAATCGTACAGCTCCGGACTATGGGTTGCCGGTTTGTATATTACTGTAGCCCTTTTTTAACCCCTTCACGCCCAGATCTTTCCTTTGCTATATGAAATCGTCTGTAGTTAGCCATGAATACAAAAATACTTATGCCAATGATTAGTGACCAAGGATACTAACAGGTCATACTAAAAATTACTGATATTCATTAAAATCGTCTAATGGTACCCAAATTATTAGGAAAATTACGTTTTGGGCCTCAAGGGGTTAAGAGGAAACACTTATTAATTATGTAACGTATAGAGCAGTGCAATGCAAAGTACACTTCACACATACACTTGCACCAGTTCAAACACGCATCGCTAAATACATGACGTACTTATATCTTTCATTTGTGTATTCTCCTCTCTCTCTCTCTCTCTCTCTCTCTCTCTCTCTCTCTCTCTCATCGTCCTCCTCGTCTCCTTATCTCTGCCGTCTCTCTACTCATCTCTTTCTCTCATCTCTCTCTCTCCTTCTCTCTCTCTCTCTCTCTCTCTCTCTCTCTCTCTCTCTCTCTCTCTCTCCTCTCTGCTCTTCTCTCCTCTCTCTCTCTCTCTCTCTCTCTCTCTCTCTCTCTCTCTCTCTCTCTCTCTCTCTCTCTCTCTCTCTCACGGGTGCGGCGGTATGTTTGCATTCGGATAAATTTTGTTTTTGGTGATTGCGTCTTTCTAATGTTCGCTTTTCTTATGTGCTTTGTTTGTAGCGATTATATATTTTTTTTCTTTTCAATATTGTCATGTATATATTTTGTTATAGTAATTGACGTTAAATGGTTTTTTTATCTTTTTCTGTGTGTAAAGAGAATCAACTCTCTTATGTTTTCTTTGTGTTGTAGTTATTTACGATGATGAGGATGTATTTAAGAAAGGGAATGTTGAAGGGGAAAGTAGATGGGAAGAAAGGAGTGGACTGATCGCAGTGTTAGTGGTAAGTTTATTGCTTTGTATTATAGAAATGCTGGTCATATAGTGTTGTGCAAGTTATATTTGGGTCCATAGACACATTCTCTCTCTCTCTCTCTCTCTCTCCTCTCTCTCCTCTCTCTCTCTCTCTCTCTCTCTCTCTCTCTCTCTCTCTCTCTCTCTCTCTCTCTCTCTCTCTCTCTCTCTCTCTCTCTGCCACATAATTACACCTTTCCTCTTTAACTTTCACAACGTATCTTATCTATACTCCCTCGTATTCGCTCAACAATACCCTTCCTAAGCTCTCTGAAAGCTTACTATACGCCACTATATCTTGCAACACTCAAGTGCGTATGTTTGTAACACTGCCACGCCCCTTGAGAACACCCCAGTACACTTCCTGACACCTTGCAACACCTAGCAACACCTTCTCATACATCCTCTCCATACATACTCTCCTCTTACTGCGCTTCTAAACACTTCACAATGCCTCGTAAGTTCGTAACACCTAGAAACACTTTTAATACCCTGCCTTATATTTTAGAAACATCTTAAGACACCTAATAACTTTCCATGAGGCCACGTAACACCTAGAAACACCACGTAACACCCTGCCATATACTTTGGAAACAACTTAATACACCTCTCAATACTCAATAAAGCCACGTAACACCTATAAACACCTTGTAACACCTTGGTATGCCTTTGGGAACATCTTATCACCCCTCACAACACTCCATGAGGACACAACACCTAGAAACACCATGTAACACCCTGCCTTATACTTTGGAAACATCTTACTACACCTCTCAATACTCAATAAAGCCACATAACACCTAGAAACACCACGTAACATCCTGCCTTATACTTTAGAAACACCTTATCACCTCTCATAACCCTCTATGACGCCTTGTAACGCCCTGTAATATCCCTTGTAACACCCTGCTTTGTACGCTTCCTTGTAGTGCCGACGGGAACTTCGAGGTGACGCTCTCCACCAAGGCGACGCTACACAAGAACGGCCTCGTCGAGTGGAAGCCGCCTGCTATCTACAAGTCCTCGTGTGAGATCGACGTTGAGTACTTTCCCTTCGACGAGCAGACCTGTGTCATGAAGTTCGGTTCCTGGACCTACGACGGGTTTCAGGTGAGTGGTAAAGGTGGTGGGGGATATTAAGAGTTCAAGTGTGATGGATGGATAGTGTGAGAGAAGATAAGAGAGCGATAAGTGAGATAGAGAGTGATAGAGAAGATAGTGTGTTTGACTGAGGTATATTTTGATAGAATGAGGATGTAGGATGTTTGGGTTAGATAGGAAAACGAAGGTGAATCATAATTTGTATATAGAGGAATGGTTTGGCTTATGTGAAAGAACGATAGGGAAGGTTTCAGAAGGAGAAAAATATGGTTGTGTACTATGGTGGTATAGAAAGGCTGAGGAATTAAAGGGAGAAGTTGTAGGATGGGAGTTAAAGAAAGAAAGAAAGAAAGAAAGTAAGAAAAAAGGAAAGAAGGAAGAATGGTGATGGAATTGCGAGTTACAATAGATAGGGAAAATGAAACGAGGAGAAATAT
>JACEEZ010017205.1:142500-160000 GCA_016584305.1 Chionoecetes opilio
GGGTCCTATACTACTGGGTCTGGGTCCTATACTACTGGGTCTGGGTCCTATACTACTGGGTCTGGGTCCTATACTACTGGGTCTGGGTCTTCCGCTTACCCTATCCGATTTTGGGTTTGATATATACTTGTCCCTTTATTTATGGTTGTTCCTCCCTCGACTTTGGGTTTTATTATCGCTTTCCCCTTCATTTTATAGATTTCATTATGCTTTTTATATCCTTTCTTTCATTTTATAGATTTTTTTGTTTTTTACTTTATTTTTTACTTTTATTGATTTTCTTTTTTGTTTTATCTTTTATTTTTTTTACTTTTATTGATTTTCTTTTTTGTTTTATCTTTTATTTTACTTTTATTAATTTTGTTGGTTGTTTTATCTCTTTTTTTATTACACTGATTGATTTTTCTTTGCTGTTTTATCTCTTTTTTATTACACTTATTGATTTTCTTTGTTGTTTTATCTCTTTTTTATTACACTTATTGATTTTCTTTGTTGTTTTATCTCTTTTTTATTACATTTATTGATTTTTCTTTGTTGTTTTATCTCTTTTTGCCGCGTTCTCATGTTTTATTGATTTTCTTTATTGTTCTATCTCTTTTTATTTTACTGTTATTGATTTTGCTTTGCTGTTTTATTTCTTTTTCTTTCTGTTTACTTGTGCTCGGTGTGTCCCTCGGGTGCCGCAGCGGAGGACTTGACTACAACGTCTCCATCTCGACGTCGACGGTGCTTCGACACGACGGCCTGGTACACTGGATCCCGCCCTCCATCTTTGCCTCCTCCTGTGCTATGGACGTCGAGTTCTTCCCCTTCGACATACAAACGTGCTCTCTCAAATTTGGCTCCTGGAGTTACGACGGAAATCAGGCAGGGGACGAATGGGTGCTGGGCTGGAGTAGTAAATAGTATTGGGTAGCGGCGGGTGATCGCGTTAGAAGTGAGAGCTCGTTCGGCAGTCGTATGAGTAATAGGGTTTGCTTTTTATACGAGTTTTACAGTTCGCGTAAAAGTGTGTGGAGTTGTAGTACTGGTGGTGGTAGTTGTAGTGGTGGTGGTGGTAGCTGTAGTGGTGGTGGTGGTAGTTGTTGTAGTGGTGGTGGTAGTTGTAGTGGTGGTGGTGTAGCTGTAGTGGTGGTGGTGGTAGTTGTAGTGGTGGTGGTGGTAGTTGTAGTGGTGGTGGTGGTAGTTGTAGTGGTGGTGGTGGTAGTTGTAGTGGTGGTGGTGGTAGTAGTGGTGGTGGTGGTGGTGGTAGTAGTGGTGGTGGTGGTAGTTGTTGTAGTGGTGTAGTAGGTGTGGGGTGTCTGGTGTCTGGTGTAGTCTGAGGTGGAGAAGGGGAAGTTGTAAAAGCTGCAATTTCAGTAAAAAGTCAGTAATCCACGCAATAGATTTATCAATAGTAAATCTATAATAATATAAGCGAAAGTGTGTCTGTCTGTCTGTCTGTGTGTGTGTGTGTGTGTGTGTGTGTGTGTGTGTGTGTGTGTGTGTGGTATAGGTTCCGCCCCCCGTGGCGCAAACACCTCATATAGCACATTTTTGGAATCAGGTTGACCAGGGGAAGGTCATAAGCCCACTTATGAGATGATCCGATCACTTTTTTTTTTTTTTTTTTTAGCAGCCTATTAGCGAGAATTGTGAAAACAAAAGTGGGTTGCGAGAATTGAGGAAGCCTTGATGTAGGGTGATGGGTAATGGGTGAGTGAATGGGTGGGGTGATGGGTAATGGGTGTGGGGTGAGTGAATGGGTGGGGGGTGATGGGTGATGGGTGAGGGAATAGGTGGGGGGTGATGGGTAATGGGTGAGTGAATGGGTGTGTGGTGATGGGTAATGGGTGAGTGAATGGGTGGGGGGTGATGGGTAATGGGTGAGTGAATGGGTGGGGGTGATGGGTAATGGGTGAGTGAATGGGTGTGTGGTGATGGGTAATGGGTGAGTGAATGGGTGGGGGGTGATTAAAGGGTGGGGGTGATGGTGATGGTGTGTGGTGATGGGTAATGGGTGAGTGAATGGGTGGGGGTGATGGGTAATGGGTGAGTGAATGGGTGTGTGGTGATGGGTAATGGGTGAGTGAATGGGTGGGGGGTGATGGGTAATGGGTGAGTGAATGGGTGGGGGGTGTGGGTAATGGGTGAGTGAATGGGTGTGTGGTGATGGGTAATGGTGGTGTGGGTGGGGTGATGGGTAATGGGTGAGTGAATGGGTGGGGGGTGATGGGTAATGGGTGAGTGAATGGGTGAGGGGTGATGGGTAATGGGTGAGTGAATGGGTGGGGGTGATGGGTAATGGGTGAGTGAATGGGTGTGTGGTGATGGGTAATGGGTGAGTGAATGGGTGGGGGGTGAGTGAATAGGTGATGGGTAATGGGTGTGTGGTGATGGGTAATGGGTAAGTGAATGGTGGGGGTGATGGGTAATGGGTGAGTGAATGGGTATGTGGTGATGGGTAATGGGTGAGTGAATGGGTGGGGGTGATGGGTAATGGGTGAGTGAATGGGTGGGGGGTGATGGGTAATGGGTGAGTGATGGGTGTGTGGTGATGGGTAATGGGTGAGTGAATGGGTGGGGGGTGATGGGTAATGGGTGAGTGAATGGGTGTGTGGTGATGGGTAATGGGTGAGTGAATGGGTGGGGGGTGATGGGTAATGGGTGGGGGGTGATGGGTAATGGGTGTGTGGTGATGGGTAATGGGTGAGTGAATGGGTGGGGGGTGATGGGTAATGGGTGAGTGAATGGGTGGGGGGTGATGGGTAATGGGTGAGTGAATGGGTGTGTGGTGATGGGTAATGGGTGAGTGAATGGGTGGGGGGTGATGGGTAATGGGTGAGTGAATGGGTGGGGGGTGATGGGTAATGGGTGAGTGAATGAGTGGGGGGAATACATACATTTCTACATCCATGATTTCAGGAAAGTTAGAAGGGGCTATCTGGAGAGTCCATGTTTGGTGGGCCGAAGGCCCACCAAACACAGGTGGTGGGCCGAAGGCCCACCAATAGCCCTCCGCAGGAGCTAGCCAAAAAGTCCGCCCGGAGGGCGGCTTTGCGGCTAGTGATAATATATGCGTATATAAAACATAACTGCGCCTTTGTGTGTGTGTGTGTGTGTGGTGTGTGTGTGTTGTGTGTGTGTGTGGTGTGTGTGCGCGTGCGTGCGTGCGTGCGTTTTACTAGTAATTACTCATTGTTTTGTCAACCTAAACTATTTTATTGTCGAACTATCACCAAGTAGAATTTTTTTTTTTTCAAGAAAATAATACTATTTTGATACTGACAGCACACCATAAGATGCTTAGTGGTAAACAATAATTAATTATGGAGCGAGTAAGCATTCAATAACCAAAGTAGCAATCTGAATGCAAAACTGCAAAATGACAGTTTTCAATACATATAAGAAAAATAAAGTCAGAAAGTTTTTGGAGCGATTCAAGGAACTATAGGGAATGATAATATTGAAAAGTAAATGAAGATATTAGACACCACTTCAAGCTTCTCTCGTATCAGATTGCCTTGTGATTCTGCCGGCCAGCGAGGTCACAACTCCTCGGCTCACGTCACGCGTCTATTCCATGCTGGATGAACACGAGTCACAGCGTGAAGAGATCAAATTGTGTCTGCCTCCCTCCGCCTAGAACTTGAATTCCGCTGTGTGGGTGGTGCGCGGCGCAGTAACGATGTGTGGGTGGTGCGCGGCGCAGTAACGATGTGTGGGTGGTGAGCGGCGCAGTAACGATGTGTGGGTGGTGAGCGGCGCAGTAACGATGTGTGGGTGGTGAGCGGCGCAGTAACGATGTGTGGGTGGTGAGCGGCGCAGTAACGATGTGTGGGTGGTGAGCGGCGCAGTAACGATGTGTGGGTGGTGAGCGGCGCAGTAACGATGTGTGGGTGGTGCGCGGCGCAGTAACGATGTGTGGGTGGTGAGCGGCGCAGTAACGATGTGTGGGACGATGTGTGGGTGGTGAGCGGCGCAGTAACGATGTGTGGGTGGTGAGCGGCGCAGTAACGATGTGTGGGTGGTGAGCGGCGCAGTAACGATGTGTGGGTGGTGAGCGGCGCAGTAACGATGTGTGGGTGGTGAGCGGCGCAGTAACGATGCGTGGGTGGTGAGCGGCGCAGTAACGATGTGTGGGTGGTGAGCGGCGCAGTAACGATGTGTGGGTGGTGAGCGGCGCAGTAACGATGTGTGGGTGGTGCGCGGCGCAGTAACGATTGTGTGGGTGGTGAGCGGCGCAGTAACGATGTGTGGGACGATGTGTGGGTGGTGAGCGGCGCAGTAACGATGTGTGGGTGGTGAGCGGCGCAGTAACGATGTGTGGGTGGTGAGCGGCGCAGTAACGATGTGTGGGTGGTGAGCGGCGCAGTAACGATGTGTGGGTGGTGAGCGGCGCAGTAACGATGCGTGGGTGGTGAGCGGCGCAGTAACGATGTGTGGGTGGTGAGCGGCGCAGTAACGATGTGTGGGTGGTGAGCGGCGCAGTAACGATGTGTGGGTGGTGAGCGGCGCAGTAACGATGTGTGGGAGGTGAGCGGCGCAGTAACGATGTGTGGGTGGTGAGCGGCGCAGTAACGATGCGTGGGTGGTGAGCGGCGCAGTAACGATGTGTGGGTGGTGAGCGGCGCAGTAACGATGTGTGGGTGGTGAGCGGCGCAGTAACGATGTGTGGGTGGTGAGCGGCGCAGTAACGATGTGTGGGACGATGTGTGGGTGGTGAGCGGCGCAGTAACGATGTGTGGGACGATGTGTGGGTGGTGAGCGGCGCAGTAACGATGTGTGGGTGGTGAGCGGCGCAGTAACGATGTGTGGGACGATGTGTGGGTGGTGAGCGGCGCAGTAACGATGTGTGGGTGGTGAGCGGCGCAGTAACGATGCGTGGGTAGTGAGCGGCGCAGTAACGATGTGTGGGTGGTGAGCGGCGCAGTAACGATGTGTGGGTGGTGAGCGGCGCAGTAACGATGCGTGGGTAGTGAGCGGCGCAGTAACGATGTGTGGGTGGTGAGCGGCGCAGTAACGATGTGTGGGTGGTGAGCGGCGCAGTAACGATGTGTGGGTGGTGAGCGGCGCAGTAACGATGTGTGGGAGGTGAGCGGCGCAGTAACGATGTGTGGGTGGTGCGCGGCGCAGTAACCAGAACACGGTGGCACTGTAGTACTATACTGTGGGTTTTTTAACGAGGTGAAAAATCCTGCCCCCTTGCTGCTTAATGACTGATATTTGATGCCAGGAGAAGGGAATACTACGCTTCCTCTAAACTTCAGCTCTATTTTATCATAGTTAATCATATTATTAGCTAAACATAGGCATACTATATTATTTTAAGCATGAGACCTTAAGATAGAATGGAATTTTTGCCTCGTTAAAAAAAATAGGCTATACGTAGAGCACCGATCACCTGTCTCCCCACCGCCCAGGAGTGATGGAGGTGTCGCCCCCCCCATCCCAAACACCCCACGCCTGGGTCATGGCAGCCGCGGCGCGGCGCGGCAGACGCGGCGTCGAAGATCTGCGCCTCGTCACGCCCACACAAGTCACTGACAGACCCCAGATGTTCAATCCTTTGCGACATAATTAGAATTTCAGATCGTAATCGAATGCATTTTCCTTTTATTAACCCCTTTACGCCCAGATCTTTCCTTTGCTATAAAAAATTGTCTGTAGTTAACCATAAAATAACGAAAAGAAACTAAATAAACCAAATTAGTTAAGTCGACAAGGATACTAAACAGGCCATAGCTATAAAATATTGCTTATAGTCACTAAAAATCGTCTAATGGTTTGCTAAATTACAATGGAAATTACGTTCAGGGTCTCAAGGGGTTAATGGTCCCATCTGTTGAGTGTAGTGTCGCCACGCCGCTGAGGACGCTACACTGGCTGCCGACTTCACGGGCGCCGCTAATAATGTGTCGAGTGTTTATTGAGACTGGGTTTGTGTTGACGTGCCCGCCTTTGAAATGTTAATTACCCGCGAGCAATGGAAGACGACAGCCTATACGCCTCCTCTCCTCCCTTGTCTCCATTCCGCCGCTCCTCTTTCCCTCTTAAGAACATAAAAAATAAGGAAGCTACAAGAGGCCGCGAGACCTACACGAGGTAGTGCTTACATGAATCTTGGTCTACTAAAGCATCTACTGGTCTTTGAGAATCTTCTTTAGTAGACCAGTAGATTTAGTAGACCAAGATATGAATAAACGATAATTTATTGCGTGGCGTCAACGAATGAAAATAAATTACCTACTTCATATATATATGTGTGAAGATTCGTCACTCATTCAACTTAAGAACATAAGAACAAGAACATAAGAACCTATCTCTTCTCCCTACCCGGTCCCTCCCTTCCATCTGTGGCAGCTCACGACATTCTATAACGCATGCAGTGGCTCACCGGATCGCCTCAGGTGGCTCAAAGTGGGTGTTGGTCATGCATGGACGGAAGAGTGGGTCACAGCGCTCCCTCCCCGCCCACACCCACTCCCTCCCCGCCCACACCCACTCCCTCCCGATGTTTGCCTAAGGGCTGAAAGAACTTATATTAGGGTAGCGAATAAGGAGTTGTATTGCTCTACGTAGTATTAGGCCATTAGGGTGACGAGTAAGCTCTCTCTCTCTCTCTCTCTCTCTCTCTCTCTCTCTCTCTCTCTCTCTCTCTCTCTCTCTCTCTCTCTCTCTCTCCGTCAGGGTGGCATGGTTGGTAGAGTCGTGAGCTTGCGTGTGCAGAGTCCCTCCACATTCGGTCAGCGGTTCGAGTCCACCAAGTTCGTCCTGGCGTGGTGGTGCTTTGTATAGTCAATAACCTTGTAGTTGGTACTTGCAAAGTGTCTAGATAGGATCAAAGTATCTTATCTTATCTTCTCTCTCTCTCTCTCTCTCTCTCTCTCTCTCTCTCTCTCTCTCTCTCTCTCTCTCTCTCTTCTCTCTCTCTCTCTCTCTCTCTCTCTCTCTCTCTCTCTCTCTCTCTCTCTCTCTCTCTCCTCTCTCTCTCTCTCTCTCTCTCTCTCTCTCTCTCTCTCTCTCTCTCTCTCTCTCTCGTGTGCATTAGCTTTCCGTTTCTTTAGTACAGCTCCTGTTTATATATGTGTAATGGCGGTGGCGGTTTCATTGTGAACATACAAGTACCGAAAATTTTGCCGGTAAAAAGTCCTTCTGCCTCCCTCTCCTCCTTCTCTTGCCTGTTCTCTTCCTCCTCGTACTCTTCAGCTCCATCCTTTAATGTTTTTTTCTCCTTCCTTGTTCGTTTTAATTTTGTTCTATTCGTCTTTTTCGTTCTTTTTCTTATTCCTCCTCCTCCTCCTCCTCCTCCTCCTCCTCCTCCTCCTCCTCCTCTTCCTCTTCCTCCTCCTCCTCCTCCTCCTTTCACACTTCCTGCTCCTCTTCCTCTAGCTCATATTGCTCTTCCTAATCATCGTCCACTAACTCTTGACCCCTTGACCCCCCTCCTCTTCCTCTTCCCCTCACCCCTCCTTCGTGTCCACCTCCCCTGATGATGGGTCCGGGCGCGGGTCTCAAGTGCAATAGGAAAAGGAACCCGAAGGGAACCCGATTCTTCCCTAGGTGAAGTAAAGGCCTCGTCCCTCTATTGCATTCCCCGACGGTCAAGGGTCTTCTGGTCTCCTTCCTTATTTTATTTACCATGTTTCTCTCCCTTGTACCTTGGTTTTCCCTAGAGAGAGAGAGAATGAGAGAGAGAGAGAGAGAGAGAGAGAGAGAGAGAGAGGAAGTGAATATACAAAATGTCCAAACACTCTTTTATCTTCCTTTCAGCAATACAGGAGAAAAATGTCTCCCTTAAATCTTACTCACTCATCCATTTTGTTTCCTCGTTTATCATTGGTCTCTCTCTCTCTCTCTATCTCTCTCTCTCTCTCTCTCTCTCTCTCTCTCTCTCTCTCTCTCTCTCTCTCTCTCTCTCTCTCTCTCTCTCTCTCTCTCTCTCTCTCTCTCTCTCTCTCTCTCTCTCTCTCTCTCTCTCTCTCTCTCTCTCTCTCTCTCTCTCGCTTGCACATATTGCTGGAAATTTGTCTATACCTCAATATGCCAGAGAGAGATTGATTGATTGATTGATAATAATTTTATTGGCCTTAATATTATACAAGTTATTATACATGTAGAGAAAATGTCAAAGCCTTTGTCCATTGAGTCGTAACTCTTTTATGGACTTTATGCTAAAATAAGAGGTCAGCAGATGTAGCGTGTAGGACGGCCTAATGCTAATTTACATATGAAAAACTAAATTAAATAAAACAAATTTATATTCCCTACTGAATATACTACTTAATTTTATCAATTAAATTAAATAAATTTAATAAGTATATTAAAGAATATACACAAACAAGCATTCATACCATAACAGTACACATACATAATAGTACTGATAAAGAGATCAATGATAATTATCACATTAATTATACAAATCACAATTATAATAATAATAAATTAATTTTAATAGTTACTTTTCAACTTTTCTTTTATTTGCAGTTTAAATGGATTTAATTCTTTATTCCTTACATCATCTGGAAGTTTGTTCCACAGTTTAGTTCCCCGAGTGAGAACACTTTGTTGAGCATGGGAAGTTCTACACAATGGAAGTTTGAGATTATTGGTTCGTCTGGTTTGTATGCTATGCGTT
Organism: Chionoecetes opilio; assembly: GCA_016584305.1. NCBI lineage: Eukaryota > Metazoa > Arthropoda > Malacostraca > Decapoda > Majidae > Chionoecetes > Chionoecetes opilio. The sequence goes on from JACEEZ010017205.1 coordinate 151,118, forward strand.
GTGGTCTGAAAACCACTGTCAATTTTGTATGTATTCAACGCCTTATAAACAAAAGTTATAGTCTGATAGTCTATAATATCATGTAATTTTAGAAGTTTCAACTCACGAAAGATTGGGCTTGTGTGTCATACCGATTACTAGAGGACATTATGCGAACTAATTTTTTCTGATTTACAAATAGTTGATCAATATATGTTTTATATGCCCCACCCCAGATAGCTGAACAGTACAATAAATATGGATATGCTAATGATAAATAAATATGTCTTAAACCTTCAATATTACAATGGTTTCGTATTCTATATATTACACCTATTATTTTTGAAATATTATTCATTACATTCTCTATGTGTGTTTTCCATCTTAGCTTGCTATCAATAACAACTCCAAGGAATTAGCTTCTTGTACCTCTTTAATAATGAGATTATCAATTTTGATATTGTTGCATTGTGTGTGTGTCATGTGTGAATGTGACAGCATACAGTGAGTTTTATTGATATTTAATGTTAGCTTGTTACATTTTAACCAATCAGCAACATGTACCAATTCAGTGTTCATTGTATTTCTTATATCATTTAAATCCCTTCCCTGTAGAAAAATGGTAGTGTCATCAGCAAAAAGTAAAAATTTAAGATTTTTGGTACATAGAGTTATGTCATTGATGTAAATTAAAAATAATAATGGTCCTAGGACAGATCCTTGTGGCACACCACAAGTAAGACTTTTGTACGACGATGCACTACTATTAAAGACTGTATACTGGTTCCTGCCGCTGAGATAACTTTCAAACCATCTGAAGACTGGTCCACGAATACCGTAAATCATTAGTTTCTTTAATAAAATGGAGTGATTAATAGTATCAAAAGCTTTAGATAAATCACAAAAAATAGTTAATTGATACATTTTACTATCTATTGCATTATATATGTTTTGGCAAAGGTGGTGTACTGCGAGTTCTATCGAATATTTAGGTCGAAACCCATATTGATTATCTGTTAAAAGTAAGTTTTCTGTTAAATAATTCATTAATCTATTTGCAATAATCTTTTCAAAGACTTTACTTATGGCGGGAAGAACTGAAATAGGTCTGTAATTTGAAAAAATTGAACTATCACCTTTTTTATAAACTGGAACTACTCTTGCAGTCTTCAGAATGTCTGGAAAGCATCCTTCTGTAAATGATTTGTTTATTATATATTCTAGAAATGGAGATATTTCTTCTTTGCAGGCTTTGATTACTTTCATGTTCACATCATCATGACCTGGGGCTGTAACCTTAAGAGAGAGAGAGAGAGAGAGAGAGAGAGAGAGAGAGAGAGAGAGAGAGAGAGAGAGAGAGAGAGAGAGAGATTTACCTTTGGGTTTGGACAGACAGGAGCATGGTGATACCTGGTCGGGCGTAACACTAAGGCAGTTATGGTCACGATGGGTAAAGTTGTCGGCGCATTTTCCGCGCCGAAAAACTCTGCGGAATCTGCCTTCCGTGTTTCACTAACTCTGCACGCCGCGGCCTAAAACTTCCCTCTCTCGCCCGGTGGGTGGAATTTCCCTCGAGAAGTTCTGCTTTCTCCTAAAACTGCCCTGGGGAAGATGGGCTACTCTGAAACCCTTCTTACTCGCTCCTTTTTCTCATTTCATTTTGTTTTTGCCTCCATTCCTCTTCGTATTCTCCCTCAGGCTACTCTGAAACCCTTCTTACTCTCTCCTTTTTCTCATTTCATTCTCCATTTGCCTGCTTTTCTTTTCCTATTCTTCCTCAGTTTTCTTTAGGTAATGGCTTCTTCATGTATTCTATTTTGTTGTAGTGCTCAGCAGATTATGTAGTATTTATCTTGGGTTACTCTGAAACCCTCCTTCCTTTCTCCTTTCATTCTCCATTTGCCTCTATTCCTCTTCTTATTCTCTCTACGTGTTTTTATATAAAGGCTCCTTCTGTGTGTATCCTATTTTGTTGTAGTGCTCGGCAATTATGTAGTATTTATCTTGGGCTACTCTGAAACTCTCCTTCTTTTCTCCTTTTTCTCCTTTCACTTTGCTTTTGTTGTCTCTATTCCTCTTCCTATTCTTCCTCCTCTCTGAATGTAAAGGCTCTCGGCTCTCCTTTATTCTCCCTATTTTGTTATACCGCTCAGTAGATTCTATAATATTTATCTTATATCGGTTGATTACTTTTACTTTGGATTTTTCTATTAATTATGGACGAAAAATTATATATAAAATACTTCCTATACCCCCTTCTTCCTACCGTAGATAACACTATAGTCGCCAGCCACTTGCCACTGCACTAATGTCGCCAGGCACAATATATTTCGAATTTTAGCATCACTACAGACTTTTATGTGCCACTGAAGACATGTAGTGTGATGTATATAATATAAACTACTGTGCATGCCTTTTCAGTGGCACATAAAAGTCTGTAGTGATGCTATAATTCGTAATATATTGTACCTGGCGACATTAGTGCAGTGGCAAGTGACTGGTGACTATAGTGTTATCTACGGTAAATGTAATGGGTCTCCTGTTTTATGCTCTCTATTTTGTTGTACCGCTCAGTAGATTATATAGTAGGGGAGAGCGGGGCAGGTTGCATCGAGGGTAGGTTGCATCATTGCCTCTAACTCGCATGTCATCACACGTACATCGTCTTAATACTACTACTACTACTACTACTACTACTATAAACTACTACTACTACAACTACAACAATAATAATAATAAAAAAAGTTAATGCGAGTTAGAGGCAATGATGCAACCTACCCTCGATGCAACCTGCCCCGCTCTCCCCTATTACCTTTTTTCTGTTGCTTACTTTTACTTTATTACATATTTTAGATTGAGCTTCTAAGTTGTAAACAAACATTATTGTATTTCTGCGGGTATTATTAAATGTTTCAAATGTTTCAAATGTTTATTTATTACTTCATTACTTATTTACTTTATTTTTTTATTTGTTGTGAACGAAAAATTATATATAAAGACTTGTGTTGGAGTTGGCCAGGCGTGTGTCAGAGGCAAATGAGCTTGAGGTCGCCCAGGTATTGTCTCCTATAGACTATAAAGAGAGATTTCAGGTATTGGTCCAACATTATACCTTGAAAAACAATTGAGTTACTTAGATTACTTATAGGGAATAGTTATGCGGGTTTGTGAATGGCACTTATTAAGACAGGTTAGGCCTCATTCCTTTCCTCACATCTCGGCACACACTCTCGCATCATTTTTCAGTAATAACTTTCTAGGCAATTGTGTCCTTGCAATGGTTAGAGTACTGATGATACTCACATCGCTTCATTACAGTGTAGTTATGTAGTTTCTGGTATTGTTATTATTTTTATTATCATTATATCTTATTAATGTTGATGCTTCTGTTGTTTTTACATTATTGATTTAACCCATACTATCTATGCATATATTCGTAGAGACTCAGAAACAGGGAGAGAGAGAGAGAGAGAGAGAGAGAGAGAGAGAGAGAGAGAGAGAGAGAGAGAGAGAGAGAGAGAGAGAGAAAGCTGTACATAGATAGTTGAGGCACACACACACACACACACACACACACACACACACACACACACACACACACACACACACACACACACACACACACACACACACACGAACACACACACACACACGAACACACACTTAATTATAATTATGTCGTTAGTATGGTCTCGTCATATCGATCATATCATCTACACTGTAGTAGTAATTAATTCGCGCCTTGTTATTTTGTTACCACAGTTTGATTACTCCCTCGTATTTCACATCTTGAACTGCATAACTCGCCCACTTGAGCACAACTCCATTTTGTAACTAACATTAACTCTTAACTATCTAACAACTCTGTAACTAACATTAAATCTAACTCTCTAACTAACTCTGTAACTAACATTAACTCTCTAACTAACTCTGTAACTAACATTAACTATCTAACTAACTCTGTAACTAACATTAACTATCTACCTATCTAACTAACTCTGTAACTAACATTAACTATAACTATCTAACTAGCACTGTAACTAACATTAACTATCTAACTAACTCTGTAACTAACATTAACTCTCTAACTAACTATGTAACTAACATTAACTATCTACCTATCTAACTAACATTAACTCTCTAACTATCTAACTAGCACTGTAACTAACATTAACTCTCTAACTAACTCTGTAACTAACATTAAATATGTAACTAACATAAACTCTAACTAACTAGCATTAACTCTCTAACTATCTAACTCCATTTATGATAACTAACCTTTACTAACTAACTAATTATCATAACTAATCATTTATAACTAACACTATTTTCTTTTGTAACTCATATTGACTAACTAACTATCTAACTCCATTTTCTTTCGTATTTCATATTGACTGTATTTCCCCCCCCCCTCGCACAGGTCGACTTGCGCCACGTGGATGAGCTTGAGGGCACGAACGTGGTGGAGATCGGCGTCGACCTCTCTGAGTTCTACCGGTCCGTGGAGTGGGACATCTTGGAGGTGCCGGCCGTCAGGTGAGTGGCGGGGGGGGGGGGGGGAGGCAGGACGAGGCTGGATGAGTGGAGGTGGGGGGGGGGGGGGGGGCAAGGCTTGAGTGAGATTTGGGACATTATTTCTTCGGTGCGTGGCGGGGAGAGGCAAGGCTGGAGTGAGATTTGGGACATTATTTCTTCGGTGCGTGGCGGGGAGAGGCAAGGCTGGAGTGAGATTTGGGACATTATTTCTTCGGTGCGTGGCGGGAGTGGCGGGGAGAGGCAAGGCTGGAGTGAGATTTGGGACATTATTCCTTCGCTGAGTGGCGGGAGGTGCGGGGAGAGGCAAGCCTGGAGTGAGAGTTGAGACTTTTCTTCAGTATTTGATGACCCGTCAGGGTGGCTCGGTTGGTAGAGCTGTGAGCTAGCGTGTAGCGTCCCTGCATTCGGTCAGCGGTTCGAGCCCACCAAGTTCGTCCTGACGTGGTGGTGCTTTGTATAGTCAATAACCTTGTAGTTGGTACTTGCGAAGTGTCTAGATAGGATCAAAGTATCTTATCTTATCAGTATTTGATGAATGATCACAAGTATGTAGCGTTATTAGTAGTATTACTTATGTATTGATTTACCATCAGGTATAATAGCTGCTAAATGCTATTCCTTTTATTATTTCTTGCTGTAGCACTAGCTATCTACATTACCCCTTTGTTATTTGGTGATTGGCGGAAGTTGCTCTTTGCCACAGTTTCCAAAGTCCTAATAAGTCTTTAAGAGTATTGTCTTATACTCGTCGCCAGGGATATATCTATAGACTTATTTCCCCTTTGTCACTGTGGCAACTGGTTTTTCCATCACCCTATTTGACATGCCGTAGTTACTTTTATATCCAGTCATCCAGGAACCTCTAATTAGCATATTTCGTATCCCTGAATTTAGTTTGCTGAACGGTTATATGCTTTCCATTATAGATCTTAAAGCCGAGCTCTCGTGTTGGCGTGACGCGGCGCCGCCTGCTGCACGGGCCTCGGGGGATCAGTGTTAGGGGCGTGGCGACACCCATTCATGCCCTCTACCGTCAATAACACTATAGTCGCCACGGCACTAATGTCGTCAGGCGCCATATATTACGAATTTTAGCATCACTGCAGATTTGTTTGTGCCACTAAAAAGGCATGCATAGTAGTTCATATTATGTACGTGTCTTAAGTGGCACATACAAGTCTGTAGTGATGCTAAAATTCGTAATATTCGCCAGTAAAATTTGCCTGGCAACATTAGTGCAGTGGCGACTATAGTGTTATTGACGGTAGAGACTTCAAGACGCCTGTGATGGGTGGTTAGTGTGCGTGGTGTGTGCGCAACAATCACAATGCAGGACTGTCGTTTTAGAAAGGCTGACCAGAAACGACTTGTTGCTCGTGTGTCATTTTAACGTAGAATAAAGAAGGATGCATATAGGAGTTATATTCTGCCTCTGATAGTCTGGTTGTGAGTTTCAGTTGATTACACTCAGCCCACACAGTTGAGCCTTTTAAACTCCCGCCCGGCTTTTCCCCTCAGGATAAAAAGAAAAATCCTCCCAATTAAAGTGTCCATACATTCCCAGCAGCAAACAAGATGTCTACCGCGCTCGTTTTTATTATTTCTTTTTCGGAAACAACACCTGCGTCTGACACTTGCTGAATTGGCCCGACTCTAGGGATGGATTTTTTACTCTTTTTAGAACACGCTCCGAGCCACATCGCGGGAACCACTGAATCTTGCCTAACATAGCTCCTGAGAGAGTCTACTGTAATCTGCTGCCTTGGACCGTGGCCGTGAGAGGGAGTAACAATTATAGGGGGCAGATATTACACAGGCCCAGGGAGGAGAGAGAGAGAGAGAGAGAGAGAGAGAGAGAGAGAGAGAGAGAGAGAGAGAGAGGAGAGAGAGAGAGAGAGAGAGAGAGAGAGAGAGACCATATAAAATACAGATCGGATATGTTATGTAAGTAAGAATTAAACACAAAAAGAAAATAATGGCCGACGGGTTGAATTAGGATAGAGAAGCAGGTCAGGGAGAGAGAGAGAGAGAGAGAGAGAGAGAGAGAGAGAGAGAGAGAGAGAGAGAGAGAGAGAGAGAGAGAGAGAGAGAGAGAGAGAGAGAGACAGCTGTGCCTTCCTCGAGGATTATATGGTGTGCGTCGTGTGCCCTCCAGCGTATCATTGCCCGCCTTGCCATCTCTGTCTGCCCGCTCCTGAGTTAAATGAAATGCACGTGTTGAGGCTGTGTTGCTTCAGTGCATTAATATTCAACACTGCATAAATATTTCCGGCTTATTGTAGTGTTGTTATCGTGTGCTGCAGCAAGGATTTAGCATCAGTGTTTATTTTAATGTGAGCTTTATTGTATCGCTGGTTTGTCGTAACTAATTAGCAGGATGTTCACGTGTTTTCATCATAGATATAACCTGAATTGTACTTTTATCTTTCTGTCTTTCTTTCTTTCTTTTTTTACATTTGTGCCTATAGAGTCTGTAGGCAGTGACCTCCAGGGGTGGGATAGTAGGCCCTGGAGGTTCACTTGGGGGCTGTGATGGTTGGCCCTCGCCCGTGGTGGCGCATGCAGGATTTTTATAGTGACGCCTGTGATTAGAGGCTCACGCCGCCCCCCTGTGTCCTCCGATGCACTCGCAATCGAAGTTAGAGGTTATGGGCAGCATGTGGGTGTTCTTAGGCCTTTCGACGGTGCAGAAAGATTTTAAGTGGATTTTGGTACTCATCGAGGATCGAACTCGGGTCACCGAGAACGCAACTCGAAGACCACTACGCTACCACTCTGCTATACCGCCTCCCCAAATAGATAACGAGATCTCATATGCTAGCCTTTACATCCCTTGATATAGAACAAGGTTGAGCAGCGCCATGTTGTGGTGGTGGTGGGTGCGTAGCGGCGGTGGCGGCCTGGCAGCGGCGGGGGACTGTTCGGTGTGGGAGAGTAGCCTTGTGAGTCAAGCCTCCGATACATGTGTCCTTCTTAAGCCTTGGTGATTGGAGGCTATCTTGCCGGGACTATAATTTAATTACACCTTTGCCTGAAAATGTATAATACTGGAATGAGGACAGCTGGTTTTAATCTTTTTTTTTTTTTTCATGTACTTGGTTATGTATGTCGTGCATTCGTGGTGATAACAAAAACAGTCAAAGCAATCTGAAGTGTTTTTTGCGTGGTAGTTATTGAAAACGCAATCATTATAATATTTAGCAATGAGGCAAAGCCGAATAATCTTTCCACAACCACATTTCGAAGAGAGAAAAGTAACCAATGACTAAATGTGGGAACAACAGCAACACGCAAAACTTATTCATTTCCCTTCATGACCTAAAAAAATAAATAAACACTATTAAACCTTTACGTGCCTGTAACAGCCCATGAGCCCGCGACCCTCCTGGCAGAACAATACTGGCTGCTGCGGCGGTAGTGGCGGGGTGGCGGGCAGCGGCGAGGCGAGACAGTGTTCCCAAGACGCTACAAGGGTGTGTTAGGACGACTTGACACACTTCGAGCTGACAGTGCTTGACGGCGGGGGGGGGGGGGGGAGAGAATTTATGTGGTGAACGGTGTAGTGAGACAGACCATCCTACTTAGCTTTCCTCTTCATTTCTTCCTCATTCTTCTATAACCTCCCCCCCCCCATCTCCAACCCCCTCCTTCCTCTCCTGGCCTGATGGGGGAAGTGGCGGGGCAGGGGGGGGTGGGGAGGGTGACGTCACTGGAGGTCGTGTTGATGAAGCTAAAGATTTGTTTATTGATTAGTAAGTCTGTATTTTCTGCACATAAACTTAACCTCCAAGTGTATTCCTTGGTGTTCTTTCGTGTATCATTTTACCTTTTCGTTTCGACTGACGGTAACCTAACGTGAAAAGAACAATTCGTTTGGAGTCAAGTTTCATGCAGTGTGTTCTTGGGCTTCAGTTCATGTACAGTTCAGTCCCCTCTTCTTCTTCATCCTCCTCCTCCTCTTCTTTCTCCTCCTTCTCCTCCTCCTCCTCTTCCTGTCTTTGCAGAGGGCTCCTCTTATCATCTTATCTCCTCTCTTCCACTCCTTCCTCCTTGAGTACTGCTGACGACTGCTAACCGTGGTGGTGATCTCCTTTTACTCGAACCCATCTCCTCCTCCTCCTCCTCCTCCTCCTCCTCCTCCTCCTCCTCCTCCTCCTCCTCCTCCTCCTCCTCCTCCTCCTCCTCCTCCTCCTCCTCCTCCTCCTCCTCCTCCTCCTCCTCCTCATTTTAGTCTTTGTATTCTTCGTGTTCTACTTTCCTTCTTCTGCTTTGTCTCCTTTATGCTCACGTCTAATTTTTCTTTTCTTTTCTTTCTTTCTTTCTTTTCTCACGAAGCATTTATTGTTCTGAGTGTCCGTGCTGTTGGCT
>JACEEZ010017205.1:165000-170000 GCA_016584305.1 Chionoecetes opilio
TCATTCACTTTGACAGGAGAGCATAACTAAATACGCTGCGTAACACATTAAGGATTTTTTTCGACACCTTCAGATGGTGTATACAAATGAGATGGAATGGAGTTGTATGATGCAGCTCAAGCTCAGCCTCTCGCCGTGCTCACCAGCTCCATCTTGGGACGCGCTCAAGCCAGTACTGGGCCGCTACTTCCAAGAATTAAAATATAACGCCTTCGGTTTTTTGAGAGAACGGATGTTGACGTCGGCGGCGTTGTGTAGGAGGTCTTTTCACGATTTCCTTGTCAATCCATCAATGGTAAAGAAACGAGAATCTCGGTGATGCTGAAAACACCTCGTGTGTGTGTGTATGTGTGTGTGTGTGTGTGTGTGTGTGTGTGTGTGTGCGTGCGTATGCGTGTGCGTGTGTGTGTGTGTGTGCTTATGCGTGTGCGCGCGCCGCGTGTGTGTGTGTGTGTGTGTGTGTGTGTGTGTGTGTGTGTGTGTGTGTGTGTGTGTGTGTTCATTCATCTAGTTGTATTCATCTAGTTGTATTTTACAGGGCCAGAGCGACGCTCGTATGGCCCCTTCTCCATATCAACATTTTTTATCATTCATCCTTAGTACTTAGTTTTGGCCGAAGCCAGCACCCCGGAGAGCAGGTCACAAACCCCGGCTAACACCCGGTACCCATTCACTGTTGGGTGGACAGGGGCTCGGGTTTTAAGGAAACAGCCCAACTGTTTCCGCTCCGCCCGGGGATCGAACCCGGGACTTCTCGGTTGTGAATTGAGCGTGCTACCCCTACACTACGGAGTACCTGTGTGTGTGTGTGTGTGTGTGTGTGTGTGTGTGTTTCTAACTCAGAAAGTCTTCGTCGCCCCTTCACACCTGGGTTGGGCGCCGCTGCTCCAGATATTGAAGTCTGGAGTTGCTGTGATGTGCGCGCTTCACTGGTCTGCAACGCGGCGGCAGCGGGGCGCGGGCGAGGCGTTGGCTGGGCCGCCCCTGCACAGGTGCTGATATTGGTAGTGCCGCTGCAAATTGTTTGATTGCGACGGTAGTGTTGGATCGATGGGGAAGTGGGGCAGCGGAGGCGAGACAGAGCGCGGGCCATCAACCATAAGATGGAAACACCGATGATTGTTGCAGGAAAAGGAAAAAGGCAACTCCCGGCTGTCACGTTTAATTAGCCAGCCTTTGTTTCCCGCCGCGGGGGAGGCGCAGATACCGTCTCCGGGAAGGGACGCGTGACGCTCCCGGGCGAGAGGAGCAAAATTTTTCATATTTATGCCCGACAAGCATTATTTCAGTGTTTCCTGCACTCGTCAGCACCGTGTGGCGCGTGTGTGCGGCACTACTGTGACACGAGTACCTTATCGCTGATGTGTGGTGCTCGTCTTTTACCTGAATTTTCTTCCCTTGGGAGGAAGAAGCTATAGAGTCGGACCAGCAGGGAATGAAGAGAAGCACAGTGTGTGAAGCAGCAGGGGATGTATTGAAGCACTTGGCGCCGCATCCTGGCTGGTTGGCAGGGTGCTTGGGGGTTGTTACCGTATTCCTTCGCTTTGTTATTGTTATGATGAGCATCGTCACCGCGACAACAGCCATCAAGGTCACCGAGGTTATTCTCTTACTGTCTTTATAGGGACTGGCAATTAAGCGGGCTTTTTATTACTTCTCTTTTTAGCCCTTGGTCAGTCCTTTGTGATGTAGAAAAAAGAAGAAAAAAAAGTCATGATTGAATAATAGCCTGGCCATCGCCGCCCACAGCCTGACACCTCTCGCAGGCCTAAATAAAACTAATTAAATAACCTGTGTGATTGTCTTGGCAGTTAACAATATTGATAATGCGCCAAACACATCAAATATAGACCTACCAATTGGAAATAATAAGTGGAAATATTATCAAACCAAATTGTGTCGGAGCTTCTCAACTTCAAGACATAAAGGAAACTCCGGATAACTATGAGAAAATATACAAAAAAGGGACTAAAGTTGTGTGGAGTTTGGTGTGGCGCCTAAAAACCCCAAGCGTGGAGTTGATATGCTCATAATTGAGAGAGAAGAGAAACATTGCAGCTACGAGGCGGGGATAAAGTTAGTAAGGGTCCGTGAGAAGAAAAAAAGGTCGTTTGTGAGACGCACAACTTTTACTCCACCCTTTTTAACAATACATGTGTATGGGCCCCTTGACGCACGAGAGGCCCACTCCACTCAAAGGCTCCCGTACATGATAGGGAGATGAGAGGGATGGAAAAAAATTGTTGTAGGCTGTACAGAACATGGAGCGACACAGGGCCTGATGAGAGAGAGAGAGAGAGAGAGAGAGAGAGAGAGAGAGAGAGAGAGAGAGAGAGAGAGAGAGAGAGAGAGAGAGAGATGCACCAAAAACATCGAATATACCATTTTGAAATAATTAGTGGAACTGTTATCAAACCAAATTGTGTCAGAACTTCCCAACTTAAAGACATGAAGGAAATGTGTGAGAGAGAGAGCATGTGTTATTCACCCATGGTCTTCTCCACGTGAGCTGGCTCACGATCGCCAGGTTCACTCTCCCGTTGCGAGCTTGGAGCTCATTATTACCGATGTGTGTGTGGATATGTATGTGTGCATATGTGTGTGTGTGTGTGTGTGTGTGTGTGTGTGTGTGTGTGTGTGTGTGTTGTGTGTGTGTGTGTGTGTGTGTGTTACGGAATCAAACTCTTTGGAAGGAGTGTTGGGAACGTCCAGTGTGATGTTATGGTGTACATGTTTCACAAATGGATGAAAATATATGTCTGAGGTTAAATTGATAAGTATCTCTTAAGCTGTGAACAATCAGCTGGAAAAACGCAGATTCACTGATGGATCGTCCTCAGCAGAATGGTAAAACTGAGACGTAAAAACTTGCTATTGTGACAGATTTGGGGACTCAAGAGGACCATAAGAATTACTGGAGGGTATTCAGCGGTAACCTTTTATAACGAGAGACAATGAAATTAACGCAGTGTGAAGGCATGACAAAGGACAGATTAAGACGGGGTTGCTCAGGCAAGGTCGACAAAGACTCACAGTTTAGGGGCAGCAGGAGGGACGCGCCGAGTGTTCTAGATGTTCCAGAAAGTTATTATATTCAGAAATGTAACTACAAAGCTCTTTATACATACAAAGCACAAGTACATATTATAATTGAGCTGACAAATACTACCTTTCGTGTAAGGGAGACTTGCTTAAGAAGAGCTCAGATTAGAGAAAAATCAATAGTTAGGTCAGAATTGAATCATGAAAAATGATCAGCCAAATATTGTGAAATCATTGGCTGACGTATGCGTAAATCACAAAGGAAGTCAATATTTTAGGCCATGTGAACATTTTAAAATACATTCTTTGATTTATATTAAGGAATAAAAGTGTGAGCAGGACACGTTCAAAATATGTGATTAGATAGAATAAAGTAATCACCGTGATACAGATAAGGCTGGGGACAATAGAAAACTAATACCACGAGAATGATTAGGATGTTGTATTGGTGTCTAAGGCGTTTTATGTGGGAAATAACTCCTTTAATGTGTGTGTGTGTGTGTGTGTGTGTGTGTGTGTGTGTGTGTGTGTGTGTGTGTGTGTGTGTGTGTGTGTGTGTGTGTGTGTGTGTCCAAGTCAACGAGGGGCATACGCAAGGGCCGCTGCTGATGCTGTCCCGCCCCCGCAAATGAAAATGAAGAAAAAAAATGCTTCTGTACTGTTGAGTGAGTGTGTGGCGAAGGGTGATGGGCAAAGTTGAAATTTCCAAAAATGTATTTTAATGAGAGAAAAGAGGAAATTTGAGCAGCTTGATACATTCAAAATTAAAGCAGCATCCAGAATTTTATGTGCCGAATAATGTGAGGGATGAATAATGCGAGAAGTTAAAATTAACAATTAAATCTTGGGAGAAGGCAAGTGGTGGCGGCAAAAATAAGTTAGATTCTTGCGGTGACGTGCGTGGCAGTATGGGAGTGCAGCTGATCGTAAGCTTGGGAGTGCAGCTGATCGTAAGCTTGGGAGTGCAGCTGGTCGTAAGCTTGGGAGTGCACCTGATCGTAAGCTTGGGAGTGCAGCTGATCGTAAGCTTGGGAGTGCAGCTGATCGTAAGCTTAGGAGTTCAGCTGATCGTAAGCTTGGGAGTGCAGCTGATCGTAAGCTTGGGAGTGCAGCTGGTTGTAAGCTTGGGAGTGCACCTGATCGTAAGCTTGGGAGTGCAGCTGGTCGTAAGCTTGGGAGTGCACCTGATCGTAAGCTTGGGAGTGCAGCTGATCGTAAGCTTGGGAGTGCAGCTGATCGTAAGCTTGGGAGTGCAGCTGATCGTAAGCTTGGGAATGCAGCTGATCATAAGCTTGGGAGTGCACCTGATCGTAAGCTTGGGAGTGCACCTGATCGTAAGCTTGGGAGTGCACCTGATCGTAAGCTTGGGAGTGCACCTGATCGTAAGCTTGGGAGTGCACCTGATCGTAAGCTTGGGAGTGCACCTGATCGTAAGCTTGGGAGTGCACCTGATCGTAAGCTTGGGAGTGCACCTGATCGTAAGCTTGGGAGTGCACCTGATCGTAAGCTTGGGAGTGCAGCTGATCGTAAGCTTGGGAGTGCAGCTGGTCGTAAGCTTGGGAGTGCACCTGATCGTAAGCTTGGGAGTGCAGCTGGTCGTAAGCTTGGGAGTGCAGCTGATCGTAAGCTTGGGAGTGCAGCTGATCGTAAGCTTGGGAGTGCAGCTGTCGTAAGCTTGGGAGTGCAGCTGGTCGTAAGCTTGGGAGTGCAGCTGATCGTAAGCTTGGGAGTGCAGCTGGTCGTAAGCTTGGGAGTGCACCTGATCGTGAGCTTGGGAGTGCACCTGATCGTAAGCTTGGGAGTGCACCTGATCGTAAGCTTGGGAGTGCAGCTGATCGTAAGCTTGGGAGTGCAGCTGGTCGTAAGCTTGGGAGTGCACCTGATCGTAAGCTTGGGAGTGCAGCTGATCGTAAGCTTGGGAGTGCAGCTGATCGTAAGCTTGGGAGTGCAGCTGATCG
>JACEEZ010017205.1:175000-192500 GCA_016584305.1 Chionoecetes opilio
CCCTCCCTTCCTCCCTCCCTCCCTTCCTTCCCTCCCTCCCTCCTTTCCCTCCCTCCTTCCCTTCCTCCCTTCCTTCCTCCTCCCTCCTTCCCTCCTTCCCTCCCTCCCCCCGTAACTCCCTCCCTCCCTCCTTCCCTCCCTCCCATTCTCCCTCTCTTGTAAACGCCGCCATCCCTCCGTCCCTCCCCTCTCTCTTTCCTACATGTTTTCAAGACCCAAGGAAAGGAAAATACACTTAAGCAGGGAAGGATCAGAAATATTTAGTGAAGTTTTCCTTGTACTTTATACTTGTACAGTTATTGTTGTTGTGTATTGTGTTGTTATTGTATGCTCATTGGTGTCTACATAATGACGTCATACTGTACATTACCTCGTATGTGTCACGAAATTATTCTACAGAAATTTTACGTTTTCGGGTTAGTTGATTCTTTCGTAGTGAATATGTTTTAGATTTTATGCTAATTTTTGTTTCTAATGTGTCACTCTTTGTCACTGTAATCTCCCTCTCACTTTATATTTCTCCAACTACTCGTTTTTTCTTCTTCGCAGCCTCGTTCATTTCCTCCAGCCAACCTTTGAACCTTCTACCTTTCCCTCCATTCCTTGAGACTCCACACTTGTTCTGCTCGACCCGTCAGGGTGGCTCGATTGGTAGAGCTGTTGTCTTGCGTGTGTAGAGTCCCTGCGCATTCGGTCAGCGGTTCGAGTCCACCAAGTTCGTCCTGGCGTGGTGGCGCTTTGTATAGTCAATAACCTTGTAGTTGGCACTTGCAAAGTGTCTAGATAGGATCAAAGTATCTTATCTTATTGTTCTGCTCGTTCACTTATTCTCTCTCTCTCTCTCTCTCTCTCTCTCTCTCTCTCTCTCTCTCTCTCTCTCTCTCTCTCTCTCTCTCTCTCTCTCTCTCTCTCTCTCTCTCTTGTTCTTGTTCTTGTTCTTGTTTTTCTTGTTCTTGTTTTTCTTGTTCTTGTTCTTCTTGTTCTTTTTCTTCTTCCTTCTTGTTCTTGTTCTTGTTCTTGTTCCTTCTTTCCTTCCCTCTTTCCTTCCTTCCTTCCTTCCTTCCTTCCTTCCTTCCCCTTCCTTCCTTCCTTCCTTCCTTCCTTCCTTCCCTCTTTCCTTCCTTCCTTCCTTCCTCCCTCCCTTCCTTTCTTCCTTCCTTCCTTCCTTCCTTCCTTCCTTCCTTCCTTCCTTCCTTCCTTCCTTCCTTCCTTCCTCCCTTTCTTCCTTCCTTCCTTCCTTCCTTCCTTCCTTCCTTCCTCCTTCTTCCTTCCTTCCTTCCTTCCTTCCTTCCTTCCTTCCTTCCTTCCTTCCTTCCTTCCTTCCTTCCTTCCTTCCTTCCTTCCTCTCCTCCTTTCTTCCTTCCTTCCTTCCTTCCTTCCTTCCCTTCCCTCCCTCTCCTTCCTTCCTTCCTTCCTCCTCCTTCCTTCCTTCCTCCTTCCCTTCCTTCCTTCCTTCCTCCTTCCTTCCTTCCTTCCTTCCTTCCTTCCTCCTCCCTCTCCTCTCCTCCTTCCTTCCCTCCTTCCTTCCTTCCTTCCTTCTTCCTTCCTTCACGTCTTCCTTGTTCCTTCCTGTCTCATCCTTCACTCCCTGGCTTCTCCTCCTTCCTTCCCACATCAACACTCTCATCCTGACTGACCTCCTTCTCCACCTCAGCATCAGCTTCTAACAGTGTTGTGATGAGCTTACTTGGAGATCACCTCATTTTCCTGAACGTAACTTTTTCATCACTTCTCCTGCTGGCATCTCCTTCCTCCCGTCCTGCTTCTACTGCCATCAACTCAGGCGAGAGTGTGTGCGAAGATTATTGAGACCTACATGTTTTCTGACGTATCTTCTATTTCTTGATTGTTTTTTTGTTGTTTTTCTCTCGTTCAGTGTCATTGTCTGCATCTCTTCTATTATTCTCTCTCTCTCTCTCTCTCTCTCTCTCTCTCTCTCTCTCTCTCTCTCTCTCCTTCTCTCTCTCTCTCTCTCTCTCTCTCTCTCTCTCTCTCTCTCTCTCTCTCTCTCTCTCTCTCTCTTCCTCTCTCTCTTCTCTCTCTCTCCCCTCTCTCTCTCTCTCTCCTCTCTCTCTCTCTTCCTCTCTCTCTCTCTCTTCTCTCTCTCTCTCCCCTCTCTCCTCTCTCTCTCTCTCTCTCTCTCTCTCTCCTCTCTCTCTCTCTCTCTCTCTCTCTCTCTCTCTCTCTCTCCCCCCCCCCCCCCCCCTCCAAGCAGGCACCTTGACGCCCCGCAACAGAAGGGCTGAGCGAAGCATCATTCACACACAAATAAGTGCACTGTATTTTACTCATCGATCAGGGGGACGTCAGCTTAATGCAAAATAATCCGGCATCTTTTCGTTTTCATCATAAACATGGAGAAGTGTCATGGCTGGTTATGGAAAAGATATAATATGTTTGGACAGATGATAGATGCTAGCGTAAAAGAAAATTTGTGTGAGTGTGTGTGTGTGTGTGGTGTGTTGTGTGTGTGTGTGTGTGTGCGTGTGTGTTGTGTGTATTCATCATCTAGTTGTATTCATCTAGTTGTATTTTACAGGGCCAGAGCAATGCTCGTGTGGCCCCGTCTCCATATCAACATTTTTATCATTCATCCTTAGTGCTTTGTGTTGGCCGAAGCCAGCACCCCGGAGAGCAGGTCACAAACCCCGGCTAACACCCGGTACCCATTCACTGCTGGGTGGACAGGGGCTCGGGTTTTAAGGAAACAACCCATCTGTTTCCGCTCCGCCCGGGGATCGAACCCGGGACTTCTCGGTTGTGAACCGAGCGTGCTATCCCTTACACCACGGAGTACCCCTGTGTGTGTGTGTGTGTGTGTGTGTGTGTGTGTGTGTGTGTGTGTGTGTGTGTGTGTGTGTGTGTGTGTGTGTGTGTGTGTGTGTGTGTGTATGTATGTATAATTATCCTTTACAAGTCCTCCCCCCACCTGCCTGTTCTATGAGCCAATGCACTGTGCCAGTCCATGTCTAGTTTTACCAGAAACTTTTCACTCTCATTGTTGTAGTTTTGCGAGCGATGGGCGATCTGACTCGCCTCGCAGTGCTGTCAGGGGCATCACGGCAGCGTCAGTTGTACACGGCAGGGCTAGTCACCATCAATATCCTTTTATTTATGGGTCTGTGGGACGGGTTGTAGTCCAGGTAATTGTGAGTAGTGCTGCGCCCTATACTGTATATAGACACATTATTTACATAGGGTTTATTATTTTACATAGAGTTTACATAGAGTTATAGTTTGAGTATAGTTATTTATTAAGGCAATTTTTACAAGGGTACAAGGGATAATGATGCAGCTCAGAAAAGCCGAACAAGTTTAGGGGGGGGGGGGGGATTGTAAGGCGTAACCCACCCACGGACCAAGCTGTGTCTCCCCGGTGCTGAACAGAGAATGAATGACATGAAAATAATCTCCAATTAAACGCAGAAAACACCAGAGAGAGAGAGAGAGAGAGAGAGAGAGAGAGAGAGAGAGAGAGAGAGAGAGAGAGAGAGAGGACGGTACGGGAGAAGTTTTAGGAGTGAAAGAGTTGAGAGAAAAGAAACACAGAAAACACCACAATAGGCATGATTGTGAGCGTGTGTGTCAGGCTCTTTTTGTGGTGCTTTTTAATGCTCCTCCGCCACAGTCCCGTCACATACCCTCCACATCTTAATGCAAAAATCTCTCCTCTACTGCGTCACTCTATATTTCTCCCTCTCACTTTATATTCCTCCAACTTTTCGTTTTCTCTCCTCCAAACCTCTCATTAATTTCCTCCAGTCAACCTTCTACCTTTCCTCCCTCCATTCCTTTAGACTCCACATTATTGTTATTTCACTTCTCTCTCTGCCTGTCTACACCCTGGGCCGATTTCTCAGTCATCCCCTTTCGTTGGGATCTTTACCATGTTGGGGAACTCTTGGTTCACGAAAATAGCGACTGAGAAATCGGATCTCTTTGTTAGTATGGGCTGTTATCAGGTTGGTAAGGCTTTTAGTTAGGGAGCTTACCAAAGGACTGAGAAATCGGCCCTCTGCCTCCACGCCTCGCCTCACGAACCCTTCCCTCCACAGGTGACTCTCAGCATCTCCATCCTCATCTCGCTCCACGTGTTCTTCCTCCTGGTGGTGGAGATCATCCCGCCCACCTCCCTCGTGGTGCCGCTGCTGGGCAAGTATCTCATCTTCGCCATGATCCTCGTGTCCATCAGGTGAGTGTATACCCGAGGGCCCAACAAGAGAGAGAGAGAGAGAGAGAGAGAGAGAGAGAGAGAGAGAGAGAGAGAGAGAGAGAGAGAGAGAGAGAGAGAGAGAAAGAGAAAGAGAAAGAGAGAGAGAGAGAGAGAGAGAGAGAGAGAGAGGACGGTACGGGAGAAGTCTTAGGAGTGAAAGAGTTAGAAAAAAGATGAAAAAATGAGAGAGAGAGAGAGAGAGAGAGAGAGAGAGAGAGAGAGAGAGAGAGAGAGAGAGAGAGAGAGAGAGAGAGAGAGAGAGAGAGAGAGAGAGAGAGAGAGAGAATGTTTTAGAGGAGTGAAAGAGTGAGATAAGGCCCCAACACGCCGCCGGGCAGGGAAGGGCCTACACTGCTACCGGGTTTTTTGTATTTTCTATTTATGAGTGTGGGTTAAGGGTGTGATATTACTGTGATATATCTATTTGCACTCCACGATTATCCTTTATTACAGTTTCTGCTGCAAAAATATACTGTATTTGTCCGTGCTTGTTCATCTTGCACGTGAGGCCGGCTGTGGCTTAATTAATGTTTGCCCATCAAAGCAAAAAGGTGATATTTTGCACTGAGTTTGAAAATTCAGTGCATGTCCCGTGGCGCTATTACTTAACCTTAATTGTACAAGTGATGAACGTTGACCTACATCTAAATTGAAATATTTAGATAGAAAATATGTTGTAATATAACATTTGCCCGTGTTTTTTTAATATTTCTCATTTTTTGGAGCCTAAAATATAAATGAGGTTTGGCGTGTAGATTTTGGTGAATTATGAAGATATGAAACATTTAGCTTTTGGCCGAATATCTCATTATACCACTTGGTTGAATGTGCAATCTTCCGGCAACAATCGAAAATTCCCGAGTAAATTTTTGCTTTTTTGTGATCGCAGTGGATGGTGCGCCGTCAAAATGGTGGCATTGCTTGTCCACAATATACTCTTTCCCTAACTTTGAGATAGTGTATAGAGTGACGGAGTTTGACGTCATTTTTATCAACACAGAGTAGAGTCAGCGCGTGATCAAAAAGTCACGTTGATAGACCGAGGCACTAATATCATGGGTAGTTATTCATCTAATGCTAAAATTGAGGAAAATGTTCTGAACTCTTTGTTTCGGAGTAATAATGTAGGCCGCGACGCAGCCTGTAGATGGGGTTGCAATCCTTCATTCAGTCGCACAGCTATCTTAACTTTCACCCCAAGATCAACTGACCATCTATCTATTATTCTATATCATCTATTAACCCCTTCACGCCCAGATCTTTCCTTTGCTATAAAAAAAATTGTCTGTTGATAGCAATAAAATTACAAAAACTAACTAAATATACCAAATTAGTTAGTGGCCAAGGATACTAAACAGGTCATTGCTATAAAATATTTCTTATATTCACTAAAAAATGTCTAATGGTAGCTAAATTGCAATGGAAATTACGTTCTGGGTCTCAAGGGGTTAAAAGTCAATTGATCTAGCTTCACCCACTCCTTCATCCTCCCCATCATTTCACCGAAGACTCACCAGACACAGGAAGGAACTATTCACCGGACTAGGCTGCCGCTACAGGTGGATAAAATATTGACCTTCACCTCCTCCTTCACCGCCCTCTCTTCTCACCTTGGTTCAGGAGGCGTTGGGAGGCCATTCTCTCTCCTTACCCTTCTGCAGATGGGAGTGGAAAGCTCTTTTCTCCTACCCTGCTTTTGAGGCTGAGTGGAGAGGGGAGGGGAGGGGCAAGGCGCTAGCTTCATCAAGGATCCTCACTACCCTCCCCACCCGGGTATTCACATGGCGGGGCATTACCTTTGCACTTTGGTCGTCTAATCTCGTTCACTGTTCAGGCGAGATTTTAGCCGCCGCACCGAGGAGGGCGAGAGAGCCTAACCCAATCAGAAGCCTCATAAAGCCTCACCTCGTCGCTCTGGTCAGGGGGGGAAGATGTAAGGAAAGGAAAGGAAAGGAAAAGAGAGAGGAAAGTGGGGGTCCTGAGTCCTGAGTCCTGACCTTTCCTTTCACCTGTGGCTTGTATTTGATGCTCTCTATCCTTGCCCTGCTTTCCCTGCACACCCTCTACCCCTCACCCACCTTCCCTTCCACCTCCCTCCCTCTTTTACTCCTCGTCTCGGCCTGCCATGTTTCCGGGTTAGCGGTCGTGACTGCTTCCATAAATATCCATTAGAGGGAGGGAGTGTTACCACCTAGCCGCGTCCTGGGACTGAGATCTCCCTCGACCACCACACTCTACCACTTCACCACCACACTACCACTTACCACCACACTACCACTTCACCACCACTTCACCACCACTCCACCACCACACTTCACCACTTCACCACCACACTCCACCACTTCACCACACACTCCACCACTTCATCACCACACTCCACCACTTCACCACTTCATCACCACACTCCACCACTTCACCACTCACCACCACACTCCACCACTTCACCACCACTTCACCACCGCCTGTCCACACTCCCGTACTCCGCATCATTACCTCATGTCGTAAGCTGAAATGCTATTCTCACCCGTCAATACTTCCAACGATGTGATTCACTGTATTGAACTGCTCCGTAGGGGGGAAAGTGTTCTAAAAAAAAGCTACATATATAGTGAAACGTCAGGTGTTGGGGCGAAATCAGGAATCAGGTGTTGTAACAAGGATGCAGATGCGTGTGCAGTTCTATCAGAGTGGCTGGCTGGGAGGAAATGAGTGACAGTTTCGATATCCATGTGGACGTGAGACGAAGATTGTGCGTTGGCAGTGTGGGTGATCAATATATACGTCGAGAATCCGGTGGAAATGAAGATAGATTTTGATAGAGATACTGGAGGAGGAGGTGGTGGGAGGAAGTAGAGGGTGTGGGAGGTGTTGTTCGAGTATTCAGATAGAGAAATTAGAGAGAGAGAGAGAGTTGATTTGAGAGAGAGAGAGAGAATTGGTTTGAGAGAGTTGATTTGAGAGAGAGAGAGTAGATTTTTGAGTGAGAGAGAGAAAGCTAGATTTTTTATATATATTAAGAGAAAACAAAACAAAAATCTACTTCATAGCAATACCGAAAATGAGTTACTGGTTACCTATGACGTAAGAAACCAAATCAAATATAAACAAATACAATCCCTGAAAGCAATACAGAAGAATCAGTAAGAAACGCTACGTAATGTCAACCAATCAAGCACAAAAAAATATAGAGCAAGACCGCTTGTCATCATCGCACGTCATAAGAACGAAATGGGACGTGAGAGGCGAAATGTGTCCGATCAGGCAAGCCCTTTGAAGGTGTAAATTGCACCCAGATTAAAAGGGGTGAAGGGAAGAGCACTATGATGTTATGGTCCTATGTAAAAGAGCAATGCCTGATGGCGGATTGGAAAGCTGAACACTAAATGATCGGAAAGGAACGACTGTGAGTGAGAAGGGAGGACGTTATACTGGGAGGCTGAGAGAGAGAGAGAGAGAGAGAGAGAGAGAGAGAGAGAGAGAGAGAGAGAGAGAGAAGGGGAGAGAGAGAGAGAGAGAGAGAGAGAGAGAGAGAGAGAGAGAGAGAGAAAACAAAAAACAAAGCTACGTTCAGAGACACATGTAGGAGAGAGAGAGAGAGAGAGAGAGAGAGAGAGAGAGAGAGAGAGAGAGAGAGAGAGAGAGAGAGAGAGAGAGAGAGAGAGAGAGAGAGAGATCTTATGTTGTTCATCCATACAAGAACTTTACCATCAGGATACATTACACAGTTTATGATCTTTCATGTATATGTTTATTTAACAGCTGTTTTAATGTGGATGGGTTTTTTTCTAATGGTCA
The DNA here is from genome assembly GCA_016584305.1 of Chionoecetes opilio. NCBI lineage: Eukaryota > Metazoa > Arthropoda > Malacostraca > Decapoda > Majidae > Chionoecetes > Chionoecetes opilio. The sequence continues at coordinate 183,009 of JACEEZ010017205.1, forward strand.
ACTTTTGTTAACTTTTTTTTTTCCATCTACTCCGTTTCCTGTTGCAGCAGAGAATGTTCTGACGACTATTTGTATCGCTCATGTATTTCTCCTTTGCATAAATAGATAGATATTTATTGACCACCAAAATACAAATAAACGATGCATACAATTTAAATTATGATCGATATAAAAGCCATAAAAACAACATTTGCAAAACAAGATGACTTAAACAACAAAACAAAGGAAAAAAAAACATACTAGAATCTTTAAAACGTACAAGAGAAAAAAACATACTAGAATCTTAAAAAAATAATCAAAAGAGAGAAAAAAACCATTCACAGCTACCTAAATACCTCCTCACAATGCTAGTACGTAAGTTATCTTCTCCTAAGCTACCCACAGACTCCTTCAGTAATGTGTTGTCCTCTTTCCCTGTCCTCCTTCAGTATATGTGTGACGGTCCTGGTGCTGAACGTCCACTTCCGGTCGCCCCAAACGCACAAAATGGCCCCCTGGGTGAGGCGGGTCTTCATCCACATACTGCCGCGGCTGCTCATCATGAAGCGGCCCCAGTACCAGCTCAAACACAGGTAGGGGATTGCAGAGACGCGGAAAGACCTGTTTTGACATTCCTCTCAAGGTCATATTATTGGCGGAGTTTCTGCTAGGATGGCGGCCTTGGCACTGCCCTTGGGGGGATAAATGTGGTGTTAGGGCGTCTATAAGCGGTCTTTCTATGGTGGGTGACTGGCAGAGGTGTGGCTACTCCTGCCAGTGTTAGGGTGACGTGCCTAGGGGTGTGGCTACTCCTGCCAGTGTTAGGGTGACGTGCCTAGGGGTGTGGCTACTCCTGCCAGTGTTAGGGTGACGTGCCTAGGGTGTGGCTACTCCTGCCAGTGTTAGGGTGACGTGCCTAGGGGTGTGGCTACTCCTGCCAGTGTTAGGGTGACGTGCCTAGGGGTGTGGCTACTCCTGCCAGTGTTAGGGTGACGTGCCTAGGGGTGTGGCTACTCCTGCCAGTGTTAGGGTGACGTGCCTAGGGGTGTGGCTACTCCTGCCAGTGTTAGGGTGACGTGCCTAGGGGTGTGGCTACTCCTGCCAGTATTAGGGTGACGTGCCTAGGGGTGTGGCTACTCCTGCCAGTGTTAGGGTGACGTGCCTAGGGTGTGGCTACTCCTGCCAGTGTTAGGGTGACGTGCCTAGGGGTGGGCTACTCCGCAGTGTTAGGGTGACGTGCCTAGGGGTGTGGCTACTCCTGCAGTGTTAGGGTGACGTCCTAGGGGTGGCTACTTGCCATGTTAGGTGATGCCCAGGGTGTGGCTACTCCTGCAGTGTTAGGTGACTGCTAGGGGTGTGGCTACTCCTGCCAGTTTAGGGTGACGTGCCTAGGGCTGTGGCTATCCTGCCAGTGTTAGGTGACGTGCCTAGGGGTGTGGCTACTCCTGCCAGTGTTAGGGTGACGTGCCTAGGGGTGTGGCTACTCCTGCCAGTGTTAGGGTGACGTGCCTAGGGGTGTGGCTACTCCTGCCAGTGTTAGGGTGACGTGCCTAAGGGTATGGCTACTCCTGCCAGTGTTAGGGTGACGTGCCTGGCGGAGGGGCGATGCACCGTCTGATGCAGAGCCGGAGCCTTGAGGGGTACAGTGCTAGTGGTTTAAATGCCACGTTTGTAAACAGGCGACACTTGCCTATGTTTTCTTGAGGTGATTCTGGGGGAAGTTGGTGTGACAATGGTGTGTGTGGGCAGTGGCAGGGTGTGCGCGGGACTGCATGCGGCGAAGCGTGGATCAGGCCGCCCAGGGGGCACATTCACAGACGCTAACCTCCATGCTTAACAACTTAACGACTGTCATCAGCTGTTTTGGTATTCGCAGAGGAAATTGATGACGTCAGAGTTGACGTTAACACACTAAAACCGAGACCACCGAGAGACAAGGCCTGGTGGATCGCCCGTGACGTCACACCATAAGGATACAACCCGCTCCGCTCCCCGTACAAATTTACCTACCTAATATGATGTTTATCAGTATAAAAGATATACTGTTATCTTTGGAAATGTTTGTTCTGTAATATTATCAAATAAAAAACCGTAAAACACACAAAGAAAATGCCATTATGAGACTTTCAAGAAATATGCATTAACATAAACTCTTCGCCATTTAATATTTTGCTCGCAAACATTTTACATGGAGAATATCGATAGAAGCGGAGTTTAATTAGCTTTCCATTGATATATTTCGTTTAGTGATAAATGAATTAGCGGCATGCATAAATTAACGTTAACTAAATATAAAAAATCATGAAATCGGGTTATTTCCTACCTAATATATGTTTATCAGTATAAAATATATACTGTTATCTTCGGAAATGTTTGTTCTATAATATTATCAAATAAAAAACCGTAAAATACACTAAAGAAATGCCATTATGAGACTTTCAAGAAATATGCATGAACTTAAACTTTTCGCCATTTAATATTTTGTGAAAAAAACTTTTTACATGGAGAATATCAATAGAAGCGGAATTTAATTAGCTTTCCATTGATATATTTCCTTTTCTGATAAATTAAGTAGAATCATGCATAAGTTAGCGTTAACTAAATAAATAACATCATGATATCGGGTAAATTACCCGATTTCATGATGTTATTTATTTAGTTAACGCTAATTTATGCATGGTTCTAATTCATTTATCAGAAAAGGAAATATATCAATGGAAAGCTAATTAAATTCTGCTTCTATTGATATTCTCCATGTAAAAAGTTTTTTCACAAAATATTAAATGGCGAAAAGTTTAAGTTCATGCATATTTCTTGAAAGTCTCATAATGGCATTTCTTTAGTGTGTTTTACGGTTTTTTATTTGATAATATTATAGAACAAACATTTTCGAAGATAACAGTATATATTTTATACTGATAAACATATATTAGGTAGGAAATTACCCGATTTCATGATTTTTTATATTTAGTTAACGCTAATTTATGCATGCCGCTAATTCATTTATCACTAAACGAAATATATCAATGGAAAGCTAATTAAACTCTGCTTCTATTGATATTCTCCATGTAAAATGTTTGCTAGCAAAATAGTAAATGGCGAAGAGTTTAAGTTAATGCATATTTCTTGAAAGTCTCATAATGGCATTTTCTTTGTGTGTTTTACGGTTTTTTATTTGATAATATTATAGAACAAACATTTCCGAAGATAACAGTATATCTTTTATACTGATAAACATTATATTAGGTAGGTAAACTTGTACGGGGAGCGGAGCGGGTTGTATCCTTATGGTGTGACGTCACGGGCGATCCACCAGGCCTTATCATCTCGGTGGCCACGCTAAAACACGGCGACTGCCTATAGGGTGGTGTTAAGGAAGCTACGTACATAAAAATCCTCATAAATTGAGTCGGGCAGGGGTGCCCCTGCCCAAGATGACTCAGTAGAGAGGAAAGTGTCCTGGAGAAAATTTGTCCGCGCTTCTAACGAACGCTGTGGTGGTCGCCTGGGGCCGTTCTATAGCTCATTCGAAAGCTCTCGTGCTCCAGATGGACAAAATCGTACTTTATTCGATTTCTCAATTCCAATATTCGAAAACAATCGTCAAAGTTTAGTACTGAGAGACACCCATCTGGTAGTGTGCGCACGCTTAGATGTGCCTGAAACGTCGGCTTCAACATTTCACATGGAAAAGGAGAGAAACAAGTAGAAAATGCTTCAGGGTAGCCCTGAAGACATGAAAAAGGGAAGATGACTCTTGCGGGTGTTGTTTTGTAGATCAAGAAGTGTCAAGAAGAAGGGAAACAAGGCTAGTGTGGACATGGGAAAGATTGTGAAAGAATAGAAACAAGGTGGCAAAGATGCCTTTGGACATGAGAAAGATTTGGAAAGGAAAGAAACTAGGGCCCGTACCGAGAGTTGAAGGCGGTAGAGGGACGAACAGCGAGGTAACGACGAGCGGCATACTTTCAATTTGTTACCGAGAGTCGACAGTGGAGGTTGGTTGAGATATCACGCCTGCGACAATATAGTGGCAACAGTGCTGCTTCAAACTGCGGAGCCAGCCGTACGACTAAAATAGTGTATAATGCGAATTTGCCCTTATACTCATCAAAAACATCAACAGAAACGTTGCGATCGGCTATGAAGTTGATGAAATATATATTTAATGAAGTTAATTAACAGTAGAGGCGTGTATACGTAAGTTTCTCTACCGCTCATGTGAACATATGCGGTAAGAGAACCGTCCTGGCGGGTTCTGGCAGCGACCTTCATGATGGCGACGGCTGAAGCCGCTATCCACCCCTCTATCCTGAACCTCAGTTCATTATTGTCACTAAAATCACTTATTGCCGCATATGTAATACCTAATAATCTTATACTTATACTTAAATACATATTGGCAAGAACATTTTTAACATATCTCGTAATCCCTCCAGATTAGGAATGTAATAAAAATTCATCGAAGGTTGCGTGAAGACACAGGGAGGAATACCCGTGTCTCCAACCGTGACCGCCAACCTCGTCCCTGCTCTTCGTTCCAAAATTACAGGGTATTTTATCCCTCTTATGGTAAGCGAAGGTCTGCCGCTCGTCGTTCTACCGCCTACCGTCATGACTCTCGGTACGGGCCTAGGGCCCGTACAGAGAGTTGAGGCGGTAGAGCGACGAATGACGACGTACCGACGAAGGTAAGGTCGCGGTAGAACCTTCAAATCGTTACCGAGAGTGAACAGAAAGAGAGGGTTGGTTGAGGTTTCACGCGGCTGTGTATTGGCAACAATGCTGCTTCAAACTGCGGAGCCAGCAGTACGACTAAAATAGTGTATAATGCGAATTTGCCCTTATACTCATCACAAACATCAACAGAAACGTTGCGATCGGCTATGAAGTTGATGATATATATATTTAATGAAGTTTATTAACAGTAGTGGCGTGTATACGTAAGTTTCTCTTACCGCTCATGTGAACATATGCGGTACGAGAAATGTGCTGGCGGGTTCTGGCAGCGACCTTGATGGCGGCGGCGGCTAAAGCAATAGCCGCCCCGTTACCCTGAACCTCCTTCATTATTGTCATTAAAATCACTTATTGCCGCATATGTAATACCTAATAATCTTATACTTATACTTAAATACATATTGGCAAGAAAATTTTTAACAATTCTCTTAATCTCTCCAGATTAGGAATGTAATAAAAATTCATCGAAGGTTGAGTGAAGACACGGGTGTACCCATGTCTTCAACCTTGACCGCCACCGCGTCCCTGCTCTTCGTTCCAAAATTACAGGGTATTTTATCCCTCTTATGGTAAGCGAAGGTCTGCCGCTCGTCGTTCTACCGCCTACCGTCATGACTCTCGGTACGGGCCTAGGTGTCACTCAACATTTGTCCTACCACGAGTGGTATCAGTCGGCAAAGGAACTACCACGTGTAGGCCTCGCGGCCTCTTGTAGCTTCCTTATTTTCTTATGTTCTTATGAGTCATCTTCCCTTTTTCATGTCTTCAGGGCTACCCTGAAGCATTTTCTACTTGTGTATAAAATTATGATGTTTTCTGACTCAAGAACTGAACAGGGCAAGTATACAAACGAAATTAGGCCATATAACAAACCCAGGCGCTTGTGGTTATTTTGTTTTGCGGTGATGGGCCAAGAGTGGTGAGCGGCGGCATCTCACCCGGCCGGGTAGCGACTAGCTATGCCAGACACCACCACGCACGGCTCCGCGGCAGACTGAAGGTGAAGGTATGTGTCTTGCACTTTTCCTTGTTTAAAACCCGAGCCCTTGTCCACCCAGCAGTGAATGGGTACCGGGTGTTAGCCGGGGGTTTGTGACCCGCCTCCCGGGGTGGTGGCTTCGGCCAACACTAGGAGAAAGATATCTACGAAGCGATATATTACCGAAAGAGGTCACAAGAGGAAGAAGACGGCCTATTTACTCGGAAGGAATAATGAATAGCTAGAATACAAGGAAGTACTAGCCACCGGTGTCTTACCCGCGTGTATGTGGAGGTAGAAACAAGTGTTGAAGCGACGGAGGTGACACAGGGGATGAAGGAATGATGGAATAAGCTAGAGAATAGAAATAAGTACAACGACCTTGAAAATGCAGGCCGCGGCTGCTGCCTTGTGATTGGCTGACACGTTTGAGACACAATCTGATTGGCTGGCACGTTTGTTTTTACACAATTGTGATTCGCTGGCGAGGCTGTGACGTCATTGTAGTCGCTCAGCCATTCATCTATCAGCGACTATGTACCGCCACTGCCATGTCTCGTATGTGAATACCCATTAACGCCGGGGTGTAGAAATAGAGGGAGTTAGTTAAGCTATCCACCGTGGCCTTTAACTCTCTATGAATGTCTGCCCTGGCTTTTCTGTGCTGTACCAGTATTGCTCCATGGCGGCACAGCTTCTCCACAGCGCTGCAGCACACATGTGGCTACACACCTGTGGCTACACTCCTCCGAGTCCTCCATGATGGCTGCTGCCTCGCTTTGTTTATATAAATATATAATTGTATCATTTCTAGATGTATATATATATTCATGTAGCTACTAAGATAAAATGTACACAAATTTAAATGTGTACATAAATTCTAGATATACGCATGTATCTACGTATGTGTGTATATATATAATCCTTATAGACATGTTTATATGTGTGTATTTTTAGATTTATATACATATACGTATTTGCACATTCAGTACTTGTTTGCATTTTTCTTTGGTTTATGATAAACAAGATAAATATGCAAGTCTATTCAAAGAGATGTGAACCCTCTCAGGTCGAAATATAAGGCTGGCTAATTAAAAGAACTAAATCAAGCATTGTTCTAAATGAAGACGCATAGGAAGGGAGAGTAACCACTATATAGATGGCGCGGTGTTGCCGCTGGAAAGCAGATGTGACGAACGACTGAAAGGCTTGAAAACTTATCAGCTTCATTGCTGTAACAAAGCTGCCAGGTCATTACGATCAGCGCCTGAGTTAACCGCAGTCGTTTCGGCGCTCGCCAGGCAGCACAGTGGGCGGGTCACACGCAGGTGACTCACTTGTTTTAAACCTCGTGGACAAAAGTATTCCCAACAGACGGTGAAAAGCAGGAAATCATGTGGAGTCGACACCAAGTAAAACGACACATGTTTCCTGATTTCACGGGAGAGCTTTTTTTAACTCGCATTGCAGAGTGATATTGCAATAACTACCTTCCTTGAGGTACACCCTCGGCGCCTCCCCCCTCCCCGTGCTGCAGTAGTGGGCAGGATGCTGCACCCTGCTCCCTGTCACCCTGCCACGCCCTCACCGTGACACGCTTGTCACCGCCTTTGCTTCAAACAGCAGTCAGTTACTTGACTCCCAGGCACAAGTTGCTGCTCCTCTGCTCGCCTTTGAACAGACTTGACTAAAAGTTCCCATGGGAGGCTGGGCCAGGCCGAGTGCCTCTGGTGCTCCGCGGTGCTCCTTCGGTCCAAACACAACACTCATACAATGTAAGACTTCAGTAGGATTTTTTTTTTTTTGCTACATAGTATCCATTTTATAATATATATATATATATATATATATATATATATATATATATATATATATATATATATATATATACTATATATATATATATATATATATACTATATATATTATTATATATAATATATTATATATATATATATATATATATATATATATATATATATATATATATATATAATATATATATATATATATATATATATATATATATAATATATATATATATATATATATATATATATATATATACTATATATATATGTATATATATATATATATATATATATATATATATATATGTATGTATGTATGTATGAGTATGTATGTATGTAATGACCAAACACACACAGTGAGCAGCAGAGGCAGTGGTGTTAACACGTAGGCGTGTGTTAGATGTACTGGTCAGTATAGAACACGTAGGTAATTATCGCTCCCTCCGCCACCCTGTAGCCACACTACCTTTATCCTCACTGGTGACGCCAGGCCTCTTGTTCATCAATCTCTCCCCTTAACAAGTTTGGTGAAATTTTGTAACTCTGAAAACAAATATTATGTAATGATTCCTAGTCCTAACTTCATATTGATGATTCAAATCAAAGTATAATTATTCTAGTTTTAGTAAAAAGCCAAAACTCCATTTTCAAATCCTTATTAATACACAGCTTTATTGATTCTGTGTTTAACCTGTGAGAGTTAAGGAGGTACTCGTTGTCTAACTTTTGCCCCAACCCAGCAACCCTCTCCTGCAGCCACAGTCCCGCAGGCCAGGCGAGGCGGCGTGCTGCTCCACCCCCGCACTGCCACTGCCACCAGATTACAACTCTATTCATGTCATAGATATGTATGCTTGTTGCTTTTTGCAGATTGACAACGGTAGTTACTTGGGCGCAGACGGCTGTTCTCAAAACTGTTGAGAAATTAATTTTATTTTGAAATGAGATTACACTTCTGTTTGTCGTGTCTCATGTCCCACGACTGTCATCCTGGATCCAACAGTTTTAGCACACACACACACACACACACACACACACACACACACACACACACACACACACACACACACACACACACACACACACACACACACACTCCGTAGTGTAGAAGGGTACTCCGTAGTGTAGGGGAAGCACGCTCGGCTCACAACCGAGAAGTCCCGGGTTCGATCCCCGGGCGGAGCGGAAAACAGATGGGCTGTTTCCTTAAAAAAAACCCGAGCCCCTGTCCACCCAGCAGTGAATGGGTACCGGGTGTTAGCTGGGGGTTTGTGACCCGCCTCCCGGGGTGGTGGCTTCGGCCAACACTTAAGCACTAAGGATGAATGATAAAAATGTTGATATGGAGACGGGGCCATACGAGCGTTGCTCAGGCTCTGTAAAATACAACTAGACAACTAGATGAATACACACACACACACACACACACACACACACACACACACACACACACACACACACACACACACACACACACACACACACACACACAACAGCCACAGCCTGTGTGGTGAGATTGGAATCATCTCCGCTTGCTGTTCAGCAAGTCGGCTATTCAAGCTCCGCTCAGGGTGGATGCCGCTGACAGCACAGGTTTTTACTGTCCCCCTTGAGCAAGGGCACTGTGTGTGTGTGTGGTGTGTGATGTCCCTGCCTTACCCAAAGATCGGTTAGTATGAGCTCTCAGATCTTTTTGGTTGGGTAATAGCTGGCGGTCGCGAGTCTAGCTCGCGTTGTCAAAACCATGGATGAATTACACACACACACACACACACACACACACACACACACACACACACACACACACACACACACACACACACACACACACACACACACACACACACGCATAGTAATAGTCCTCCCCCATGGAAGAATGTATCATGACCTCATAATTTATGAACAAGGGCTGAGCACAGTGTTTGAGCCCCGCGCTTACCGCTTCTCATCTTTCTTCCCCGCGGCGCAGCAGCAGTCTAAAAAG